>VSMD01106026.1:0-52024 GCA_008750895.1 Mirza zaza
CAACAGCCTTGGCACCCTCACTTTGGCAAATTCCTCTGCCGAGGTCTGGTTGGGAACACATTGCTCTGGAAAGCAGAGACAAAGCTAGAAGACCTGGGCTTAAGTATGGACCCTCTAAGAGCTGGGATGGCTGCAGTGCAATCACTTCCTCGCTTGGCATCAGCTTTTCATCTGCAAAGTAAAGCAGTAGAAGAGATGATTTCTAAGAATCTGTTCTGGCTCTAACATTCTGTGAATAAAATCTTCCATTCCTTTACCTTAGAGACTCCTTACTCTGTTTGGGGAACTTATTTCAAAAGATTAAAAGATGGCAGGACCTCCCCTCCCTGTTCTGATGTAACTGATCCTGGGAGGGACTCAGACATCAGTGTTTTTAAAAGCTCCCCGGGCAACTTTAATAGCAACCAGAGTTGAGAAGCAAACTCCTCCCAACCTAAAGCCTCAGTGGAGGACAAAGAATAAAAATTCTAATGACATTTTAAAGAAGGAGTTCTAGAAGCTTAAGTTAGAGGGGAGAATTTGGTTTCTTTTGTAGTCTTACGAATGAATTGGTAGGCAGGTGCTTAGGGACCTATAGCTTATCAATCAGACAACCCTAAATGGGGGAGGTCTGATATTTTTTATTTGGGAAATTTTTGGTACTCAAGTACTTTGGTACTTATCTCTATAAGCGATTCCTACGTATCTGACTCTGTAGTATGTATTATGGGGAGGATGAAACGAGTCTAAGAGTGCCTACTTTAAGAGTCTGTGATCCAACTGGAGAAATAAAACCAGTAGCAAACAGTATGGTATAAAATTAAACGTTAAACCCAAGATGACCTTTACTGAGCTTTTAGTGTGCATCAGCCACCAAGTGCTTTATGGATATTAACTAATCTAATCTGCACAATAATCCATTGAGGAAGGTTCTGTTATTATCTCTGTCTCGCACCTAAGAAAACAGAGGGTCAGAATGTCATGTAAACATACCCAAGCCCATAAACCTAGCAAGCAGCAGAGGCAAGGGTAGAAGCCAGGCTCCAAGGCCAATGTTGGTACCATTCTGCCATTCCACCTCTCCCAGGTGGCAAGTCCCAGAAAAGCTCTGTAGAGGTACCAAAATGAACTTGGATCTGACTTACAAGCGTGTGTTATAACTGAAAGAGGAAATCTTTTTTTTTTTTCTTTCTTGCCAGGCAAGCATGAAACGAAGTTTATTGAGGAAGGGCAAGATAGGTTTACAGAGCAAGAGCAGGATCTAGGTTTATAGAGCAAGAGCAAGATACATTTGCCACAGATGATGAACGGGTCACTTGTCATAAAAAGGCCTGAAAGAGGAAATCTTCAGGATGTCGTAGGTGATTAAAGAGCCTGGGCACATGTAGAGGTAAAGGAAAGGTAAAGGACAGATCAGGTAATACAGGGCCTTGAATCTCAGGCAGAATTTGGATTTGATTAGGGACTGGAATGCCACTCAAAGTTGAGCAGGAGACTGAGAATTAGCTTGCCTTTTAAGAAATGGCAGTGTCCTTTGGGTGTGCTCGGGGGGTGGGAGGTGAAGTTGGTCCTGAAGCCTATTGAGGGCAAGGACTGTGTCCTCTTCAGCTTTGTTTTCTCGTGGCACAGGCCTGGCACATGTCTGTTGCTAAATGTTTGTTGAATGAAAGTTGAGAACCGTTTATTTGAAGTCAGTTGGAATTCTATTCTTTACTCCAAACTCAGGCTAGGTAGAGAGCTGCTGCAGTTACCTACCATGAGATCACAGGACTTAGACTGGGACAGGAGCAGCAATAGGAAAGAAGAGGAAGAGACAGCTGAGACAGCTCAAAGCAATGAACTGGCTAGGCAACACAAATGCTCAGCTGAACCAGACAGCGGTGTTCCAGGCATGCTTGGGGATGCAACTATGACCATGTATGTGGGCAGTAACTAAGCCCACACAGAGGATTCATTTTACAGAGGAGCCGTGGTTTCCAGAACTATCCTGGCCAGAGGAGCTTCCTGCAAAGAATTGTCACCTGTGAGTAGAATGTTAAAATAAACCATGCTACTTTTGCAGGCTGTTTTTCGAGTGAAGATGAGGGGAATTCCTGGAGCTGGCTAAGGACAACTATCCTGGCTAATTGCTTCCCCAAACTTCTAGTTCAAGAACTCAAGTCTGGAAGCCAATTTAGAGAAAGCATCTTTCAATAAGGAGTAAGGAGCAAATAGCAAACTCAACAATCTCACTGCCTGAATTGGAGCCGAAACTCCTCTAATCCATTTCAATGGGAGCGCGACCTCTTCCAGGGTGACAGGGCCAGGGCACCAGATCTGTGGACGGAGCCAGGCTGATGAACACTTAAATCCTGGTAACTCCCCAAACCACACTGAGCCCCAAATAAAATTATCCTCTGGTTATAAGATTCTCATACTGCAGCGATTTCAACTCTGCTCCCCACAGAAGCACAAAAGGATCAATCACTGCCTCCTCATGTCCACTGAGTGGGTGAGGTTAGGCCAAAGCGAAGTCGAAAGGCTTCAAGGCCACAGTACTTACTCTAATATGATTCTGGGACACTGGAGTGCTACAGCCACTGGAAGTCTGCACCTTCGTCACAGTATGCAGGATGCTTATGGCTAGGGTGAAAGCTGATGTTCGATTAGCAGTAAGTCCAGGCTTAAAGAGACCAAGGTAGTCTATAAAAGTTTTCCAACCATAGTGCCATAAATAGATTATATGTATGCTGAGATATTCATCTCTTTAGAGTTGGGGTGGGCCTGGCTAGTCACTTCTGGCTACAAGCAGCCTCAACAGATTATCCCAGGGTGCCTCAGTTTATTCCAGAGTGTTACACAAATGTCTTTGTGTCACAAGGTAGGAAGAACTGGTCTATAGCATTACCTGGCTTAAAGATCATCATTATTCCTAATAATTTTTGTATACATAATAAAAGTTTAAGATCTTAAAACAGTTTTGGTTAACTTTGGTTAACTTTAAAAAAACTTTTTAATTATTATGGGTACATAATAATTATATATATTTATAGGGTACATGTGATGTTTTGATACAGGCATACAATATGAATTAATCAAATCAGGGTAATTGGGGTATCCATCACCTCAGGCATTTATCATTTCTTTGTGTTGGGAACATTCCAATTCTATTCTTTTAGTTATTTTAAAGTATACCCTAACTCATTGATTATAGTCACTTTGTTATGCTATCAAGTACTATTCATTCTGTCTAACTGTATTTTGCACCCATCAACCATCCCCACTATCCTTACCAGCCTCTGGTAACCACCATTCTACTATCTCCATGAGATCAATTGTTTTAATATTTAGCTCTCACTTATGAGTGAGAACATGCAAGATTTGCCTTTCTGTGCTTGGCTTATTTCACTTAATATTCCTCCAGTTCCATCCATGTTGTTGCAAATGGCATGATTTCATTCTTTTTATGGCCATATAATATTCCATTGCATATTATGTACCACAATTTCTTTATCCATTCATCCACTGATGGACACTTAAGGTTGATTACAAATCGTGGCTATTGTGAATAGTGCTGCAATAAACATGGGAGTGCAGATATCTTTTCAATATACTGATTCTCTTCTTTTGGATATATACCTAGCAGTGGGATTGCTGGGTTATATGGTAGTTCTATTTTTCGTTTTTTGAGGAACCTTCATAGTGGTTGCATTAATTTCCATTCCCGCCAACAGTGTATGAGGGTTCCCCCTTCTTCACATCCTCACTAGCATTTGTTATTGCCTGTCTTGTTAAAAACCATTTTAACTGGGGTGAGATAATCTTATTGTAGTTTTGATTTACATTTCTCTGATGACTAAGGACGTTGAGCATTTTTTCATATACCTGTTGGACATTTGTATGTCTTTTGAGAAATGTCTGTTCAGATCCTTTGCCTGTTTTTTAATAGGATTATTTGACTTTTTTTCCTCTTGAGTTGTTAGAGCTCCTTATATATTCTAGTTATTTATTTTTTTTTTTTTGAGACAGAGTCTCACTTTATTGCCCAGGCTACAGTGAGTGCCGTGGTGTCAGCCTAGCTCACAGCAACCTCAAACTCCTGGGCTCAAGCAATCCTGCTGCCTCAGCCTCCCAAGTAGCTGGGACTACAGGCATGTGCCACCATGCCCGGCTAATTTTTTTTTTTTTTCTATATATATTAGTTGGCCAATTAATTTCTTTCTGTTTATAGTAGAGATGGGGTCTCGCTCTTGCTCAGGCTGGTCTTGAACTCCTGAGCTCAAACGATCCGCCCACCTCGGCCTCCCAGGGAGCTAGGATTACAGGCTTGAGCCACCGCGCCTGGCCCATATTCTAGTTATTAATCCCTTGTCAGATGAGTAGTTTGGAAATATTTTCTCCCACTGTGTTGTCTCTTTGTTGATTGTTTCCTTTGCTGTGTAGAAGCTTTTTAGCTTGATGTAATCCCATTTATCCAATTTTGCTTTGATTGCTTGTGTTTTGGGGGTATTACTCAAGAAGTCCTTGCTCAGACCAATGTCCTGAAGCATTTCCCCAATGTTTTCTTTTAGTAGTTTCAGTTTCAGGTCTTAGATTGAAGTCTTTAATTCATTTTGATTTTTATATATGGCAAGAGATAAAGGTCTAGTTTCATTTTTCTGCATATGGATATCCAGTTTTCCCAGCACCATTTATTGGAGAGACTGTCTTTTCCCCAATGTATGTTCTTGGCAACTCTGTTGAACACAAGTTCACTGTAGATGTGGGGATTTATTTCTGTGTTCTCTATTCTGTTCCATTGTTCTCTGTGTGTTTTTATGCCAGTACCATGCTATTTTGGTTACCACAGCTCTGTAGTATAATTTGAAGTCAGGTAATGTGATTCCTCCAGTTTTGTTCTTTCTGCTCAGGATGGCTTTGGCTATTCTGGGTCTTTTGTGGTTCCATATACGTTTTAGGATTTTTTTTTTTTTTTTATTTCTATGTCATTGATATTTTGATGGGGATTGCACTGAATCTGTAGATTGCTTTGGGTATTATGGACATTTTAACAATATTTACCCTTCCAATCCATGAGCATGCAATATCTTTCCATTTTTTTGTGTCCTTTTATTGATCGTTATCCCTTTGAAAATCTGATAAAGAGCCCGGGTGCAGTGGCTCACGCCTGTAATCCTAGCACTCTGGGAGGCTGAGATGGGAGGATCACTCAATGTCAGGAGTTCAAGACTAACCTCAGCAAGAGCAAGACCCCCGTCTCTACTAAATATAGAAGGAAATTAATCGTCTAACTAAAAATATATAGAAAAAATTATCCAGGCATGGTGGTGCATGCTTATAGTCCCAGCTATTTGGGAGGCTGAGGGAGGATTGCTTGAGCCACGTTTGAGGTTGCTGTGAGCTAGGCTGACGCCACAGCACTCTAGCTGGGGCAACAGAGCAAGACTCTGTCTCAAAAAAAAAAAAGAAAGAAAAAAAATCTGATAAAGCTAAAGAGCTTCTCTCCAGAATAATGCACCACTACCTGTTCATGCAATATTTTACATACACCTTCCGAGGGTTATAGAACCCAGATTAAGTCTCTCTTCTGGAAGGATTATCACACAAAACCCAATTTTAAAGGGGTTCATCTGCTTCCCCTACTCCCTACTCTAATATAGCTTCAAAAACCCAGAAAATTGTCAAAGAAACCTAAACCTCTGGAAAGTTATTAACTGAACTCCCTCAAAACTTCCTGGGCAGCATGCAGAAACTAGTAGTATTCCTTCCTAGAAACCCCTAGCTGCTCAGGGGTGATATGCTAATCACTGGCTCTAAACACCATCTACTCCTATAGTAGCAACCTCTGGTTGTCAGGATGCACTTAGCAGGGGTCCCCAACCTATGGTGAGTTGTATAATTACAATATAATAATAGAAAAAAGTGCACAATAAATGTAATGTGCTTGAATCATCCCCAAACCATTCCTCCCTACCCATCTGTGGAAAAACTGTCTTCCATGAAAACAGTCCCTGGTGCCAAAAAGGTTGGGGATCAATGACTTACAGGTACAAAGCAGTTTCTGTACATTTCTCATTGGGCTTGGATGCATTTTGGTTAGTGTTTATACTAAGACTCCTATGTAATCCTTTACCCTGTAGTCTCCCTTCTCCACTGCAAGTACATGACCTTGTTCATGTATATTAATCACTCCACAGTTGCCACTAATCAAGGCAAGGTTGTACAAGTGGGGAAATAGGAGGAAAAGGAACATTTAAATCAATTAATTTCAGCAGCAGCTTTATTGCAACAAAGAACCTGTAATAAAATGCAACAAAACTAATGTTTCACTTTACATGATTAAAAGCCATGTAGCTGAAAATAAGAAAACCAATAAACTTACTGGAGTGAGACATGCAATTCTTTTTATACAAGTCAATGCTTATAACAGCAGGCACTTTATGTTCTAAAATTAAAGACCTGAATCCCAATTTTGCTGAATACAACATAAGTTTGTATTTGGGTTATTTAAAAACAAACATACAAACACTACTTTTTCTTTCTCTGTGAAGGACTTATGAAATGATGACCTACAGTTCAGCACCTTGCACTAACATATCTCTCTCTTTTAGGCTGGAAGATGGATAGGTGGGGCTGGGTGGGGTTGTGAAGGTGGGAGTCAGGGAAGTTCCCTTATTTCTTTATATCTGCTGGGAACGGATACTCACCTTACATATTTTACTTTAGATATGGCCATGTCTATTCATACATCCACTAGCTATAAGACAGGCTCCCAGGCTTAAGCAAGCACTCTATCCCAATCCTCAAATCGCCCACTACACCAAGGAAGACACATTAGTGCAATGATTTTAATTAACTTCAGAATGTCATATAGTAATTAGAAGTACTGCTTCATTAATAAGCATGCTTAGCATTTACTTTAGAATGGAAAAAATTAACCATTTTATGTGGTTACCTTTAAAATGTTTTATAGGAATATATTAATAAATACTTCTTTAAAAATTTACCTTTTCTATATATCATTTAACTATTATGAGTCAGGACATCTGGATGGAGTCTAGTACCACCTCAATACTAACTGGCTGTGTGGCCATGGGTATATTTCCTCCTCTCTCTAGCGTGCAGGCAGCTCTTCTAACAAATGATAACATTGGATTAGATCAAAGATTTATTCCAGCTTGAAAAATGTATGGTCCTATAATAATGACAGATCATTACACCTAAAGAGAACAATAGTACAGAGAGGTGGGATATACCTTCTGTAGAAAATAAAGTAGTAAAAAAAGTAAGCATCAATACATATATCATTCTTTTAAAAGATAATGCAGGCCAGGTGTGGCAGCTCATGCCTATAATCCCAGCACTCTGAGAGGCCAAGGCGGGAGGATTACTTCAGCCTAGGAGTTCAAGACCAGCCTGGGAAACATAGCAAGACCCCCCCTCTACAAAAAATTAAAAAACTAGCCCGGAGTGGTGGTGCACACCTGTAGTCCTAGCCACTTGAGAGGCTGAGGCAGGAAGATCACTTGTGCCTAGAAGTTTGATGTTGCAGTGACCTATGATTGTGCCACTGCACTCTAGCTTGAGTGACACAGTGAGACCCTGTCTCTTAAAAAAAAAAAAAAAAAGGTAATGCATGTACTGTGACTTCTTCCTCTGGTGTGAGGCTTTGAAAAAAAGCCAGAAATGGCATGGAGGGAAAAACCTTAATTCCGAAATGACTTCCTTTAGAATCACCTGAAAACCTTGTTAGAAATGCACATTCCTGGTCTCTACCCAAATCAATGGAATATAAATTTCTAAGAGTGAGATTCAAAACTGTATTTCCTTCAGTAAGCATCCCAGATGAATTTTAGATCTTGAGTTCCACTGTTCTACAATGCTCAAGTAACTATATCTCTTATGGTTGTTCAAGTATACCCATTTATCAAGCATGCAAAAACCTAGTATGATGTTTAACTTAGTGCTTTTGGGCTCTCACCAAACTGTTGCTTCTTTTATATATTCTTGCCTTTTAAGTTGTTACCCATACTCAGGGTACAAACAATTTTAGTGAGATTTCTGATTGCTTCAATTGACTGTGATGTTTTCCACATTGGCTGTAAAAACGAAATTCAGTCAAGCCATCTTTCCGCAATTTAGTCGGGTATTTTTCCCCCTAAGGAAGCAGAATGGCAGTTAAGTGACTGGGAGTGATAAAAGAAGCATCCTTTGTGACACCAGGAAAGGAGAAGGGAGGATGCAAAAGGAAAACACCTGTGAATTCAAGAGTAAATGAGGTTTTTCTAAGTTTGTTTTGGTAAAATAAGAGATGCCATTTTGAAGAAAGAGCCTTAATAGGTAAAAGGTTTCAAATGAGCAGCTGTCTAAAAGCTACTGCATACCATTTCTACTTCACATATAATGATAGATTCGTTGAGGCCAATTAGTCCTCTTCCCCCAGCCCCCCCCCCAAAACCCCTCAACAGTCAGATAAATACTTAAGTCAAGGGGGAAAATACTTTCCTGGGGAAGAAAAGTTACCCAAATCAATTTAATTTAACATTGAAAAAATATAAACAAATTTTGGCATGGGAAAATATCATAAACATGAAAATCAATACATACACAGTGAATAAGAAAAAGTGTGATATCTATTATACAGTATAAATACAAACAACAAAATCTAATCTCCTTCCCAAGGACAGAACCATCAGGTCACCCTGCCATTTCTGGGCTTTCCCCACCTCCCACCTGGCCCTAAATGATGAAATCCACACCGCTGATGCACGGTAACCATCCTTACTAATGGAGGCTGTGCTCACTATGGGAGAAATCCACTCTCTGTAGTGATAAGAAAGAAACAGCAATTTTTCTTTGTTGTTTAGAAGTATTGGTAATAATAACTTTCTGAACACTGAAGCTTGTGATAAAAAGGGTCAAACTCCAAACTCATAGATGCATTCCCTGCCACTGGTGCCAATATGACCCATCTAGCACCCCAAGACCCCTTTCGAGGCAGATCCCAATTAGCACCTGAAAGCCTGTGAGCTCTCTTCACAGTCAAGTGCTAGGACTAAACCAAGAAAATGTCATGGCCACTCAAGAAAACTATTTATAGGCTTTAAGCACTGAAAAAGAGAGCCATAGCTTGCTGGGAATTAGCTTATGAAAGTTGTCTGTAAACCTTTTTATTTTAAGCTCATAGTATCTAAATTATGTTCAAATAATTTAAAAAGGGTAAAGCTTAAATTTGCAAGGTTTCTAAAATTAAAAGGAAAAAATTAAAAAGAATTAGAATTATAAAAACAACTCTAAGGAACTTTTCCTCCCCTGAATAATGTTAGTCTGCAGCTGTGATGGCAATAGAGTGATTTCTTAATTCTGGTTTCCTTAACATTCTAGGAGTTTAAATTTCACTTCTCCAACTTTTTCATGACTATTTTTATTAAAAGTACTCTGCTTAGTTCTTAAGCAGACCCCCACTACCTCCTGTCCCTGTCACTCCCCACACCCTGGTCTCCCCCACCCCACTGTGATTCCAGAACTTCAAGCTCCCTAAAACTCTGGAACATTTTAATAAGGAAATATTGAATGGAAACTGGCCCCACTAAAATTTTCTGAAGAATACAGGTGAATGTGTACTTTTTCTTTTTCCTAAAGGAAAAAAAGAAACTTGCCTGCAAATATTTAAGCTCTAATCAAATTTTTCTGCCTGTAATTATCAATATCATAAGACTAATTAAATTCATGCTACATATACAGTTACTTGCCTTTATGCATAAGGAAAAACCCACTCTGTCATGTCATCAAAGAAAAATGAGAATTATTTATACTAGATACAGTTTAAATTGGCTAAAAACTGGTCAGAGCCAAAATAAGTGTCTTTAGGAGGCCACTAAGTTATCCTTGAAAAATCATTAATGACTGGTTAAGTTAGGTTTAATAGTGATTAGTTTATAACATGCTGGATACACCCCAAGCAATGAAACATAAGCTATTCAATTATATTTAAGTGCTATCAAATCTGAAACTAGTCAGAGATTCTGGAATTGAACCAAACCAATCACTAATATCATATTTTAACAAACTCAGAAGTATACTGTAAAAATACACTAATTAAATCCATGAGGTTTATAATAATGCTGTTAAAAGTGAAAATAGGGTAGTCTGAATACATGGTGCTAATGTCTTATTTCTTTCAGTAATTCTCATGGTATTTGTATTTCTAGGTCCCTTAGAAATATGTATCATTCAATTTTGTATGTGTATGGTTAAGTTATTAGATTACTATCCATAAGCTGTAGACACCTGCCTGCATGGCACCAAATTTACTTTCAGGAGATGTTTGGCAGGTACCAAGAGGTGATGATCAATTCTTTGTTTTCTATTGATTAAACCTCCTCATTTGGTTAAACAGCCAGTGTATACCACAGTTCTACACAGGTCAAAATTATATCACTTTCAGAGCAGCAATACGTGATCCAAGGTTTTCTTGAAGGTAGTACAAAAGATGCAGTTCATAATGTTCTCCAGATTCAGGAACTCTTATGCTGTGTCTCTCCTGAGGATAGATCTTAACAACAACAAAAAATAAAAATACACCAAAATAAGAATTTAGTACATCTTCTTTCAAGGTTTTCCAGAGATTTTTATCAGGATTAATAATATGAAGAACAGCCTCTATGAGGTATTACATAATATATCCTATCTAAAGGCGCTTCTCCTCTTCTTATAATTTCTTACATATATTAGGCTTAATGAAGGACTTATCTGTAGACCAACAGTTCAATCCTTAAGTGCGATCTGCAGATTTCAAGAGGTCCTTTGAGACCCTTTCAAGGGATACACAAGGTCAAATTACTTTAAGAAAAATACTAAGACATTTTTTGTCCTTTATTCCCTGGGTTGACATCTGTGCTAATGATGCAAAAGCAATAGTGAGTAAAACTGCTGATGCCTTAGTATTAATCAAGGCAGTACCATTAAATTGTACTAGAAGTCACAGTATTCTTCAACACCACAAACTTGTTGTAAAAAAGAAAAATGTTAGTTTCACTTAAGTAGCAGTACAAATTAGGATTTTGTTAAATTGCAACCCTTTTTAACATGTGTTAAAATGGGAAGTATGCATAAAACACTTGTGCTCAAGGAAAAGGACTTCTTCAACTGAGTTCCAAGCTGAATTGCTACTTTCTTTTTTAAAAGAACTCCATTTTTAACTTTAAAGAATGACTGACAACTATGGTTATTTAGGCTTATGTATCTGGTAAACATTTTCTCAAAAATGAATTGAAGTGAGCTAGTCACTTCAAGGACAACACTGACAGTATTTGTTGCCAATGATAAAATCTGAGCTTTTGAGTGAAAATTAGAATTTTGGAAAACTTGTAAAAACTACCACTACCACTATTAGCTCATGAGTGTCCAAATACTTAGATACTTTTCTGATGAAAATCAGTGGTAACATTATTATATGTGATTTTAAAAAAATTGTACAATAAAATGAGTCAAAATTTGAAAGACTGGCATAACACAATGAACCAATATTTTCCAGATGACGAATGGATGGGTAAACCATCCATTTGAAATGCCAGATCCAGTCTACAGCCATACCACCCTGAACGTGCCCAATCTCGTCTGAAATACTAGATCCAATAGATTTTAATATGAGTATGAGTATGAAAGTTTATAGACATGGCTTCAGATTCCACACTAAAACCAAGCTTGATGCCAGGTGCAGTAGTGCACACCTGTAGTTCTAGCTACTCAGAAGGCTGAGGTGGGAGAATGGCTTGAGCCCAGGAGTTAAAGTCCAGCCTAGGCAACACAGCAAGACCTTGCTTTACAAAAATAAAATTAAAAAAGAAAAATCTCCCCCAAATCCCCAGCTTTTAAGAAACTACTAGTTGTCCAGTTTTGATGTAGCATCGAAGAATATCCACAATAATCTGAAAAGGCTAAAATACTTTTCCTACTTCTTAACTACATACTCCATGAGGCTGAATTTTTCTTCATATATTTAGCCAAAACAACATATCACAACAGATAGAAAGAGATAAAAAATATTCAGGTATCTTCTTTATTAAGTCAGACTTAATAAAGGGATTTATAAAAATGTAAAAGAATGCTATTTTTTTCTCAGTAAATTATTTTTTTATTTTGGAATACAGTATTTTTTCCCATAAAAATGTGATCTGTATTAACATGTAATAGCTTATATTTTAAAATAAATATAGCTTATATTTAAAAATAAAAATAAATATTTAAAATTTTTCTCAGTTTTAATATCTTATATGAGAAATAGTGATAGATATAGCCCACATAAACAAAGCTCTTTGGTATGTAAAGGAGTCTTTCAGGAGTCAGCTGAAATATAAAAAAAGAAAAAAGTAATATATTTCATTACTTGTGAGCACATAATGTGTTTAAGGAGTAAAATTGAGGAATGGTTTCTCTTAAAACCATTTTTTGAGTAATGGAGCAATGGAGGAGCAGAATTTGCTTTCTTCCCCAATGTCAATGTAAAATAAAAGAAAATTATAAGTCAATGTAATCAAGTGTTAAAAAATCTTTTTATAACAATGAAATCAAGTAGCATTTCCTCACCTTTCAAAGGTGAAAAAGGAAAGTAAACGAGAATAGTGAATGGATTCCCTGTCATCTTTTCCATGCTTACAAACTGAAAGCAGATACAGGTAAACAAGTCAGTTTATCAGCCTGACTTCAACAGAATCTCAATTTTTATCCAACTCTAGGCACTACTAACTTTCCCTATGAATTTAGTTCTCTTAAGCAGAGAGCAGTCGTAACTGAAAATTTGGCCTTATCCCAGAGTGATTAGATTTCTAAGCAATCAATCACTGCATTTAATTAGAAAATGTAGAATAACTCACCTGTAAATCATATGGCTTTCCAGCCCTCACTAAAAAACTCAGTAATATACTGGTATGTGCAAAATGGACATTCTCATCCAAGAACCCATGTAAGAGTAGTAAACGATTTGGTCTGTAAAAATGCAAATATTAGAGGATTAGGCAAAATAGAATATTTGGGGAAACCATTTAACTCCTTTAATCACATTAAACTATATTAACTTCCTTATACTGTAATGTTAGAATATCCAATATCAATAATAGGATTCAATATTTAAATTTGTAATACAGTAACCAGATGCCAAATGTACTGAATTTAAAAGATTAAAATATTAGAACACATCAATAATTATAGCATTATAATTATACATGTCCCTATTTGTAAAATATATTTAAGCAGACATACAATTTTTTCCACCTTAAAACAGTTGTATACTTCTTTCAGCATAAGCAACTGCTTCATATATAACTTGTAAAAAACCTAATTATATGAATTGGCCTGTAATTCAGCTTCAAGAAACAGCCATGCCATTCTAATATTCTATAAAATATTAGTCTTGGACTTTTAGGGTTTTAACTTTCATTATGACTAAAGACAATTTTAAAAAAATACAATTTAAAATTTATAATCTTAATATTAAAGCCTGAACTTACTCAGAGGGGAACTTTTCTGCCTGCATGGCCACAGATCCTAAGTAATAGCCTTGTTCATTCTGGTCAGGGTGACCCATATAACGTTCCGTGTATCCTGTATCATAGAAGATCCACAGAGTGACTGGGGCCCCAGCAATGGCAACCTGCATACAAAAACATTCATTCGCAGTCAAATGTAGTCCAGAAAAAAAGAATGGCTAGCAATGAGAACTTACAACCACAAATTTGCAGGCTAAAATTATCCTTAGGCTTTAGCCCCACTACTGGAGCATACATGGTCTCAAGAAACAGAAAATCAAAGTGGAGTGCCAAGGTCAAGAATTTGATACTTAGTGAGTCAGTAAGTTTCATGTTCCACGGGCATCAAACCTTTAACCTGGGCTAGCTGAAAAACAAATGTGGGCCCCTTTTTAAAAGTGGGACACTCAACCAGAGCACGCAAATGCCTCAGTATAAACTCATTCCTGCAACTGGGGGAAAAATGTGTGAGAACTGTCAGCTTTCTATAGGAAAATCACCCACTTTTTTAAAGACTCTGTTGGCAGCATAGAATTTAAAACAATGAATGAAGCTGGGAACAAAGGCTCACACCTGTAATTCTAGCATTCGGAGAGGCCGAGGTGGGAGGATCGCTTGAGGCCAAGGAGTTCAAGACCAGTCTGAGGAAGAGCAAGACCCCATCCCTCCAAAAACATAGAAAAATTAGCAGGGTGTGGTGGCACGTGCTTGTAGGTCCAGCTACTCAGGAGGCTGAGGCAAGAGAATTGCTTGAGCCCAGGAGTTATAATGATGCCACTGCCCTCTAGCCTGGGAAAGAGAGCAAGACCCTGTTTAAAACAAAACAAAACCCACACACCAAATCTGCCTCATTTTAAGGTTCCTACAAACAGCTTCATACTGAAGTATTCTAATTACTTTCTTGGCAACTGTAAGCCTGGGGAAATTATGGCAATTTTCAGAATTCATCTGTGGTTATTATAAAGACTACCTGAATATATGTATAAGAACAAAAACCCAATTGTTTTTATTCCAAAAAGTAAAAATTAATTTTCACTATAAAATAAAATCATGTTATTGAAACATCAAAAAAAAAAAAAAACCCTCATAATTCTTACTCTCTTAATAATTGTTATCATCTTTATGTATTTTCTTATAGTATATTTTTCTGTTTTTTTTTTTTGGAGACAGAGTCTCACTCTGTCACCCAGGCTAGAGTGCCCTGGTGTCAGCCTAGCTCACAGCAACTTCAAATTCCTGGGCTCAAATGATCCTCCTGCCTCAGCCTCCTAAGTAGCTGGGGCTGTAGCACATGGCACATGCCACCACACCCAGCTAATTTTTTACTTTTAATAGAGATGGGGTCTCACTCTTGCTCAGGCTGGTTTTGAACTCCTGACCTCAAGTGATCCTTCTGCCTCAGCCTCCCAGAGTGCTCGGATTACAGGTGTGAGCCACCATGCCTGGCCTTCCTAGTATATTTTTCTAAGAGTTTGTTTACAGAATTATAAGTATTTATATCGGTAATAAGTCATTCAGTCAACACAGATTTATTGAGGGGCTACTATGTGCCAAGCACTATGCTTGACTACTGAGGATACAGTGGTATACAGGTCACACAGGTCCCTGCTCTCAGAGCTTGTACACCAAGTAACTACAATCTAATATGTATGTGTGTGTTTTACTAATCATAACTACCTCCTGTAATGTATGGCATATGTCTATAAGCAGCTAATAACTGGTCATCAAGTTGACATGTGTTTAAAAAATATATATATGTATGTATTTACATTTGAGATATACATGCATCTCACATGGCTATTAAACACGCAGACCCTAACATTCCATAATATTGCCAACTCTATAAACTCTCAGAAAATAAACATTTTCTCATATCCTCAATTTACAGAAATTTCTACCTTTATTGCAAAAATGAGTATAATAGGAAAGTCACATACCCTGAAGACATCTGACCTCTGCATTAATGCCATCAGGGAGAGGTATCCTCCATAGGACCAGCCATGGATGCCCACACGATCTAAGTCAATGAAATCATACCGAGAAGCTAGATACTGGAGTCCTTCCACCTGATCATCGATTTCTATTTGACCCTGTCAAAAAAAGGGAGAACATTTCACTGATTCTGATGAATGAAAGTCTCATTACAAGAGAGCCTTTTAAAGTTGATAAATGTTTTTTACTAAAAATTCCTAAGTTTTCTTAGATTAGAATTCCCTATCAACTGAGATTCTACTGCCCCAAAAAAGTTTTTTAAAAATCTATTTAGAGATAGAGCTCTATAGCTTCTGTTGCTAGCCTGTCCTAGAGTGTAGTTACCCTTTAGTCATAAAGTTCTTTCCTACTGCTACCCAAACTGTCCCTTGCTATTTGGGTATTTCCCATTTCCATTTGTTCTGTTGTCTGCTAAGAGGTCAGCATCTTCCTTGTAACAAGCCTTCCTATACTCAAAGACAAAAAATTAGCCCCCTTAAGTGATTTATTAATTTTACTTCTCCTTTTCAATATTTAATGCAGTAAAGCAGAGGGAATGGCTCTGGAGGCCCTATCTTTCTATTTCCTCATCATACTCTCTAGGAACTGAACATACTATTTCTTTAAAGACCTGATTCCTACCACCACCACCCTGTCTATATTACTTGGCCTGCCAGTGCATACAATCTCAACTGAGCCTAAAATAAAAATAAAAACAAAAAAACTTACATGAAATACAACATAAGGTCAAAGAACTGGCTGTGGGAGAAAATCCCCATGTCTTACTCAGCATGTCCAATACACTGGCAAACACAGTAACTGCCTTACTGTGCAAAAGGAACATCGGATTCTCATCATTTCCCAAAGCAGCAGAAAGGACATGGGGCATCTCTAAAAGGTAGCATTTAAAGCTTCCTGTAGAGAGAAAGAGGCTTGTCACAAGGAAGGCACTAACCAGTTGGATTCCCTCTTTACAGAGGACAGAACAAATCTCAATTATTCCTCAACAGTGTACAGGATGCTGAAAGCTACACGGTCTGCCTTCTGGCTAAGGTGGACATACAAAATAGAAAGCGAGGGTATTTCTATGTAAAAGTGGCTCTATCTCAGCTCCCCAAAGTCACACACAAGTAGACGTGAGCTAGCTTAGTGTATATCAAGTCTCATCTTCACCTCCACCCCCAAACCCTAACACACACACAGACCCTCACACACACACTCACTCTCTCTCTCATAGCCCCTTCCCCTAACCCTCTCTCTGGGGATTCACACCAAACAGCGCACCAAAAACTGTAAATGTCTTTAAAAGAAAAGTGTTTTATGTTCACACACCATTTTATATTTAAAGGCGCCTTCAAATTTAAGCCCTCGGTGACAGGATCCCCTGTTGTCTATCACCACAACCACGTAGCCCAGAGAGGCTAGGGTATTCAAGCGAAAATACTTGACTCCTTTAAACCGATTATTCACCAACTGTACCTGAGGAAGAAATACAACTTCAGTGAAATTTATAATGTGGTAGCATACAAAAGCACAAGAGAGGAAGGGCATTGTTAAAAATAGAAAGCTTAGGCCAGATGAAGTGGATCATGCTTATAATCCCAGCACTTTGGGAGGCCGAGGTAAGAGAATCACTTAAGGCCAGGAATTTAAGACCAGCCTTGGAAACCTAGTGAGACATCATCTCTACAAAAAAATAAAATTAGCTGGGCTTGGTGGTGCCTGCCTGTAGTTCTAGCTACTTGGGAGGCTGAGGTGGGAGAATCTCTTAAGCCCAGGAGGGTGAGGCTGCAGTGAGCTACAATCCTCACTGCATTCCTTACTGCATTCCAGATCGGGTGACAGAGAGACCCTATCTCTTAAAAGAAAAAAAAAAAGGGAGAGAGCTGGAAAAAGAAATACTAGGCCTAGAATACCATAAACATGACCATTTAAAGAAAACCACAGTCTGGGTGTGGTGTTGTGTGCCTGTACTCTTAGCTACTTGGGAGGCTGAGGTGGGAGGATCACTTGAACCAGGAGTTGGAGGTTACAGTGAGCTACAATCAGGCCACTGCACTCCAGGCTTGGTGGCAGAGTGAGACCTCACCTTAAAAAAAAAAAAAGATTTGGTCTTACATTAAAGAGTCTCTTTATAGTTAACCCAAATGGAGTCATCCACCAAGAGGATGAATGATCTTCCAATGGGTTGAAGTGCCAGAGGCACTATATCATGTGAAGTTGCACAGGGAAATCTCCCTGCAAATTAAACACCAGATTCTTCTATGGCCTCATCAAATTTGAATGCTTCCAAAGAATACTTTGAGAAAGAAAGAAAACAAATCATCTTAGGTGACCTACAGCTTTTCAAAAGCCATATGGTGGAATACACTTATAGCCTTTCAAATATGATTGTTTCTGTAAGCGCAAAAAAGTATAGCTATAATTCATAAGGTACTCCAAACAATTTTGTTTTAATTGAATTGGCTAAGACTTTTTAAATATGGTATAACATACATAACATAAAATTTACCATTTCAATCACTTTAAGTGTACGGTTCAGTGGCATTAAACATATTCACACTGTTTTGTAACCATCACTATTATCCATTTCCCGAATTTCATTATCCCAAACAGAAACTCTGTACCCATTGAATAACACCTCATCCTCCCTCCCTCCAGTTATGGTGATACTATTTTCCATAGCAGCGGCACCATTTTACATTTCCATCAGCAATGGACCAAGGTTCCAATTTCTCCATATCCAGTACAACACTTACGATTTTCTTCTTTTTGATAACAGCCATGCTAATGGGTGTGAACTGGTATCTTATTGTGGTTTTAATTTGCATTCCCTAATGAATTGTGATATTAAGCATCTTTTCATGTGACTAAGCCCTTTTAAATTTAATTACTAATATAAGGAGTCCTTTAAGTCTTTTTTTTTTTTTTTTTTTTGAGACCGAGTCTCATTCTGTTGCCCTGACTAGAGTGCTGTGGTGTCAGCTTAGCTCACAGCAACCTCGAACTCCTGGACTCCAGTGATCCTTCTGCCTCAGCCTCGCGAGTAGCTGGGACTATAGGCATGTGCCACTATGCCCAGCTAATCTTTTCTATTTTTGGTAGAGATGGGGTCTCACTCTTATTTAGGCTGGTCTCGAACTCCTGAGCTCAAACAATCCGCCTGCCTTGGTCTCTCAGAGTGCCAAGATTACAAGCGTGAGCTACCGAGCCCAGCCAGGAGTCCTTTAGGTCTTAAAATCTAGTTTTTATGGTGTCTTTGACCTATCTCATATATTGTATCATTTCTTCACTGGGAAGGAGAAACACACTTTTTATTTAGCCTTACTATCAAAATCATATAACAAACATGTAAAACTTCTGAGAGTATCCTGTAATTTCTCTCTTGAATTGCTTTGTGTTAAGCTATTTTTTCTTACGTTACAAAGATTTGGCTTCAAGTTTTAAGTAGAAATCTAATTTAACTCTTTCATGATTTGTGTAGATGACTATAATACAAATGTGAATTGTTTTGTTTGTAAATCAAAATTTTGGCAAAGTGATTTAACTTAATACATGACCATCACCCCTTAGATTTTATGGCTTATGTAGTCATTTTCTTTTTTTTTGTATGACTTGGTATCTAGATATATTTCCAGCACTAAATAACTGAGTATAATTGTAAAGGATATTACTGAGTCTAAGAGTTGCATTATGAAAACGCTGTAATTATATGTTAATTTCTTCAAAGGCTGAATGTAAGATATCTAATCAAGAATAAATTAAAAAAATTACCAATTAACCAATTCACCTATCCAAAATACTTTATTCAGATAGACAATACCATTTACTTAACAGTCAGTCACCTGCTAATATTAACCCAGAAAGAGAAAAATCAAGGTGTAAACTTTTTTTGAGACAGAGTCTCACTTTGTTGCCCAGGCTAGAGTGAGTGCCATGGCGTCAGCCTAGCTCACAGCAACCTCAAACTCCTGGGCTCAAGCGATCCTCTTGCCTCAGCCTCTCAAGTAGCTGGGACTACAGGCATGCACCACCATGCCTGGCTAATTATATATATACATATATATATATATGTGTATATATGTATTTTAGTTGTCCAATTAATTTCTTTCTATTTTTAGTAGAGATGGGGTCTCGCTCTTGCTCAGGCTGGTCTCGAACTCCTGACTTCGAGCCATCCTCCTGCCTCGGCCTCCCAGAGTGCTAGGATTACAGGCGTGAGCCACCACACCCAGTCATAAACTTCTTATAGTGCTGAACAGTAGTACAGCAGCTGCCTTAACTACTAAAAGTATTCTAGTTTGCTTGAGATACATATGGTAATTTGCTAGGCTACTAAGGCTTTCTGAAAATATCTGTTAAGATTCTTTTTATTCACCAAGATATTTAGTTATTTAATTTCATTTCCCAAACAACTTTTTTTATATAGAAAGCAACATATTTATCTACTTCTATGATTATTCCACTCCCAAGAGTTATATTCTTTATCATAAATTAAGAAATTGACTTACAGATTTATAAATTATCCATCTAACAAAACCCAGCTTCCTAAACTTCTAAACTTGATAATCAGAACATAAGCCAGAGTCATTAACAGCAGAGGCCCAACAATGCTCACAATCTTAACCTAAACAACTGACTAGATACTTAAAAAACAAATCACAAATTATATATATGTACGTATATACATATACGTACATATGTATACAAACATGCCCACCTGAGGACCACCATATATGAACAGTACAGTGGGGTATTTCTTTCCAGGCTGTAGATCATGAGGCTTGTACAGCATCCCATACAACGTAAATCCAGTAGTACTTTCAAAAGAGAAAATTTCTGGAGGGGTATAGTCAGGAAGAGGACCTGTGAGTAGGTAACATACAGAGTCTATAAAAGGAGTTCGTATGGGAGCTCTGTAATCCGAGAGCAAGGAAGAAGACACTGAAACCCAGGCCTCCACACACAAATAACTGATTAGCCCTCTTTCAGATGATAAACCAGAAATTATGCAAGAATATCCATCTTTAAAAATGCCTAACAAACATATCAAATTATCTATTTTAGAAGCAGACACACAGTATTCTGAATAATCCTTGGAGCCTAGGAGGTATCTATGTGCAGAACTATGGAAATACTTCATGTTTAGTTCAGTGTAACTTATTGATGGTTAAACCATAAACCTGATTAGAAACAGGCATATACTTCATTAAAGCTGAGAGGGAAAAAAAGAAACAGGAAGCACATATTTAACTTAGTCAATTTAACTTGCAGGTGTTCAATAACATTTGTTTCTGATCATTAGAGAATATGCCTGACCAGAACCTAGAAAAAACAAAGTTGCCATCAGTCTTCGGTTCACCAAACCCTATATAATCTCTCCTAAGTGTCTGTGTATAGTAGATAATGTTACTGTTTAAGCAGAGATCATCATCATATTACAAATTCTGCTTTTGGACATTAAAATTACCTATACCCTTTGGTTCTGCACTAATTTCTCAATCCCTTGGCAGATATTACTAATGAAAGAAAATATTTAACAGGAAAAAAGATTTGGGGATAAAGTAGATTAGGAGATACATAAAATTAGTCCATTCTTTTTATTTAAGAGACCAAGCATTTATTTTATTTAAGTTTTGAGACAGAGTCTCACTCTACTGCCCGGGCTAGAGTGCCGTGGCATCAGCCTAGCTCACAGCAACCTCAAACTCCTGGGCTCAAGTGATCCTTCTGCATCAGCCTTTCGAGTAGCTGGGACTGCAGGCATGTGCCACCATGCCCAGCTAATTTTTTTCTATATATTTTTAGTTGTCCAGCTAATTTCTTTCAATTTTTTTGTTAGTAGAGACGGGGCCTTGCTCTTGTTCAGGCTGGTTTCAAACTCCTGACCTTGAGCGATCCTCCCACCTCAGCCTCCCAGAGAGCTAGGATTACAGTTGTGAGCCACCATGCCCACTGCAAGCCTTTAAAAAATAGATAATTCTTGGCTGGGCTTGGTGGCTCATGCCTGTAATCCTAGTACTCTGGAAGGCCAAAGTAGGAGGATCGCTTGAGCTCAGGAGTTCGAGACCAGCCTGAGCTAGAGAGAGACTCTGTCTCTACCAAAAATAGAAAAAATTAGCTGGCCATAGTGGCACCTACCTGTAGTCCCAGTTACTCGGGAGGCTGAGGCAGGAGGATCACTTGAGCCCAGGAGTTGGAGGTTGCAGTGAGCCATGATGATGCCATTGCATTCTAGCCTGGGCAACAAAGTGAGACTCTGTCTCAAAGAAAAAAAAACCAAAAACCAAAAAAAAACCCCAAAAAACAAATTCATAGTGCTCCTTTCACTCTCATAAACAGCAAGTCTTCTTTTATTAAGATAGCCACTGTAAGTGCTTCAAAAGTTTAAGAAAGCTATCAGCCAGTTACTCTTTAAAGCAGCAGCTTCCCTACTCAAAGGGTCTTACTAGCTCAGAATACATTATCTTCAAGTTCATTTGTTATCTGAGAACTCGTCCAAAGGTGTGAATAAATCATTTCCTTGCTGATATCGTGACTATTTTAATCTTATTTTCAAAAAGGCCTTCCAGACCCGCTCCTGTTTGGAGTGAGGGGTAACCCATCTTATTTAGTAGCTGACAGAACAGAAGAGGTGAGATCAATCAGGAGCACAGTAGCTCAGGGACAGGCAGTGGCAAGATGGAAAGATTCTGTCCAGGAAAAGTAGACATATGACACAGGTTTAGTGCACTAACGTACTAATCCTACTTAAAAACAGGTTCAGGGAAAAAAAAAAAAGAATACCTGCTGAATCCAAAATGGTGGCCCAGAATTCCTTTGTTTTGCTAGTTGGGTCATCTTCAGGACTTGATAGCTTGTAAAGGGACACACAGTGTGGATTCTTCTGGTTACTATACTTACTTATAAAGAAGTCACAATGCTAGGGAAAGGAGAAAAAATTATAGTTTCCTCAGGGGAAAGTAAAAAAGGTTCTCTGCTATAATAAGAGTATAATAATAAGAGTTTGACTATCTAGGTACATATACAATGCAGAAGTTAAGGCTAAGCTTTTTAAAGCTTTTCCTAAGAGAATTAGGCTTCTGAAGGTCAATTTCACCAAATTTTACATCTTCCAAAAAGCCTATTACATGAGCATAGTTTTTATATAAATCCTTTTCAGACATGGACTTAATACCTGGCTGATGCAGCAAGAATGGGAATAGCCACGGTCAGTCAGCCTTGTCACCTCTCCAGGATTTACATAACTGACCACGTACAAGTGATGTTCTAAAGGGGAGTCTTTGGTACCTTCAAAATATACCAGCCTTCTGACTTCATCAACCTGGATCTGCCAAAGTAACAAAAAAATTCATAGCTAGCATGCCCTTGGCAAGGCCAGTAATTCAACAAACAACCCGCAATTCTGTTCAGAATCATTTGAGTCACTCTTTGACATGTGCCTTCATTTTAAAAATTTTGCTACCAATGTTAATAAACCTGAGTTGTTTTTGCTTATGACTTATAGCTAAGAATAGGTCATATCCAGAGGAAAAAGGACACCTGAGTTGCACACTGTTTCTATAGTTTTCTTTCTAGTCAGAATGCATGTTTTTCTTAAAATATAAGAATTATTTCTCTAAAATAACTCCTTACAGGGAAGGAAAAAAATTCTACATTGCAGCTTAGGTCTACCATTCATACATACTTGAAAGGGTCTAGTTTTAGTATCCTGTTTATTTCTCAGTGCAGTGTTATCATAGGCAGTACTTTTTTGGTCTTTTGTATAAATTTGCAAAGCGTTTTATCTATTGGGTTGGGGAATAATGGGATTCAATCACAGTTCGAATACTGACATAGTTTTTTTTTTTTTTTTTAAGACAGAGTCTCACTCTGTCACCTGGGCTAGAGTGCAGTGGTGTCGTCATAGCTCACTGCATCCTCAAACTCCTGAATTCAAGGGATGCTCTTGCCTCAGCCTCTTGAGTAGCTGGGACTACACATGTGTGCCACAATGCTGGGCTAATTTTTTCTATTTTTAGTAGAGCTTCGGTTTTGTTGTTGCTCAGGCTGGTCTTGAACTCCTGAGCTCAAGCAATCCTCCCACCCCAGCCTCCCAGAGTGCTAGGATTACAGGCATGAGCCACAGTGCACCCAGCTTGGCATAGTTTATAGTTACGTATGGGTAAGATTTTTAAGCCTTCTTTCTGAACTCATAAAAACCTGCAAGTAAACTCATTGCTGAATTCACTTAATATTCTTCTCAATTTATAGGAAGATTCTGAATAAATGGCTTTCTTTTATTGTTCCTTTAAAAAATCTTCTACCAGCCTACTCAAACAGTATTTAAGAAAATTCAGATTTTTTACACAGCAAAGAAAACACAGATACATTTCTAAAACCAAATATTTTTAAATGTCTCATCTTTCTCCAGGAAGCTGCTTCTTTATCATTAAATATTTTTTAGTATGCATAAATACAGAAATAAACAGAGTTGGCCCATGTAACATACACAGAAAAGATACAAATGACAGGAAACAATGTTCAGGAAGCTTCACAGGTGTGTGACAATCTCTGACAAAGGTTAGGACTAGTTCTGCTCTTGACCTAGAAGCTGGGAGTCTGGCCTTTTGAAACTAAAGAAATAACCAGTTATTTCCTTACCCCTTCCTCCCACCTATCATGGTTCTTTTGTTTCATGTAACTTCTTATAGTTGAAGGATGTATCAGAAGCCCCTGGAGGGCTTGTTACACAGACTGCTGGGCCCCACCGCCAGAGTTTCTGATTCAGGAGGTCTGGGGTGGGCCCAAGAATGTCCATTTCTAACAAGTTCCCAGGTGACATTGATGTTTTGCTGCTGGTCCCCCACTTTGAGAACCACTCTCAACAAAAAGCACATGGGCTTAAAAGTCTCAAAGGTTTGAGTAGATCTAAAGCTGTGTCATTTTAGGTAAAAAGCTAAAAAAAAAAAAAAAAAAAAAAAAAAGAAAGGAAGGGAGGGAGGGAAGGAAGGGAGGGAGGGAGGGAAGGAAGGAAGGAAGGAAGGAAGGAAGGAAGGAAGGAAGGATCTTTCAGGTGAGAACAAGGTCCCTTATAAAAACAGAGAAGGAAAAAAGTAAGTTAAACACACACACATATACACGCACAAAACACAAAAAACGGCTGGGCACGGTGGCTCATGCCTCTAATCCTAGTACTTTGGGAGGCTGAGGCGGGAGGATCGTTTGAGCTCAGGAGTTTAAGACCAGCCTGAGCAAGAGCAAGACCCCGTCTCTACCAGAAATAGAAAAAATTAGCTGGGCATGGTGGTGCATGCCTATAGTCCCAGCTACTTGGGAAGCTGAGGCAGAAGGATCGCTTGAGCCCAGGAGTTTGAGGTTGCTGTAAGCTAGGCTGACGCCATGGCACTCTAGCCAGGGGAATAGAGTAAGATTCTGTCTCAAAAAGCAAAAACAAAACAAAACACAAAATACAAAAAAAACCAACAACCCCCCCCCCAAAAAAAAAACACCCACCCAAGATAAGAATAAAGGGAAAACAGAAAGAGGTAAAAAACAGATAAATATATCACAGAAACAAACATGACATAAAGAAAGAAAATTGACACCCATTAGTGGCAGGTAGCACAAAGACATGTAGGTTGCCCAAATAAGGATCAGATCTCTGTAAATATAATGTTTGGGGTTCCCTAGGTATTATCTAGTGACTCTTACAGTCCACCTACCACACAGCATGAAATTTACATCAATGTAATTTTCTATTGTCAGAACTTAAGATTTCCACAGTAAGTTTTCTCAAGTGACAGTAACATCCAAGGTCCTTAAACAGAAAAAAATATCTGGATATGTAACCAGAAGGCCATGTGAGGATCTCAGTGGAAATTAAACTTTGAAGGTCACCTGTGATATTCTAAAAGTTTTTACCAAAAACTTTGGGACCTGGATCTTCATTCTTTCTCCTTAATCATATTAGGCATTACAAGTGATTTCTACAGTAGCCAGTATATATAATCCTTCCATAAATTTCCATATCAATTTGAGGAAATGATATATTAGCCTTCACTAAATCCTGGTAGCATCTATAGACTTAACCACATGTGTCACATACAGAAACGATGGAGTTCTTAGGATGTCATGAAACTGACCACTTAACTGAAAGCTGAAACAAATGCAAGGTACTACAAAAGGCAAAAGAAAGAAAAGAATTCACTGAATTGCTTCTGAGAGTTACATAAAGGGTGGATTTCCTTCCTCTTCCCTATCAATCTAAGCTCTGTAAAAATGCCCATCACTGTTTGCAGTGGTGAACTAAAGTTTAAGTTTGTGAGATAAGATAAACAGGTGAATGAAAGAGAATTACTACCTCAGTGAGTAGTAAATGCAATTTCTAATGTAGACACAACACAAACAGTCTACAATGGATTTTAAAATAATTTTCAAACTATATTCTAACTGGTAACTTTTGCTAGACTCTAAAAAAGTACAGGCCAGCTCCTTTCTTATTAAGTAAAACAATATATCTGAAAACAGTGAACTTCAGTAACCAGAACACATCTAACACCAGGGCTATAAAAAGGAAGAAGAAATTTATAATTACTAAGATTTTTCCTTTCCAACAACTTGAGTTCTTTTAGGCCCTAACTTAATATTTCAAAATACTGGGGTCATATTAGGTTGCCTACTGACTTCAATACCGCATTCAGACAGCATATGTTGAACAGAAGAATAAAAGGACATACATTAGATCCATGCCGGCCAAGAACTTCCCATTCACCACTTGTAATTGCTATTTCCTCTTTGACAGGACACTTGAAATCACCTGAAGATAAATATAGTTATAATTCAGTACTTTATATCATACAGACTATAAGCAAATGAAGCAACGAAGAATAGTATTCTAACTCTTTTCTCCAAGAAGCTGCATTAAAATATTAAAGTTATGTTTGGGGTAATAAAAATGTTTTGGAATTAGAGGTGATGGGTGCAAAACACTGTGAATGTAGTAAATATCAATGAATTATTTATTTTAAAATGGTTAATTTAATGCTATGTGAATTTCACTTCAATACAAAAAGTCTACAGTTAAAAAAAATCCAAGTTATGAGTCTTCACACTACTCTGGCATGGAATGATCCATGCAGATAATGTGAAAACATCAAAACAGATTTTATGGCAAAGCCAGAAAAGAACTCAAAAGCACCTGCATTCTTGGACCTTTTGTTAGACAAAGAAGTCTCACAGGTTAATAAGGCATTTCTTCTAAAAATGCAACAAACTACTTTACCAGCCACATAAGAAAAGTTTTAATACAATTGTTCTTCATTTGCCAAAAATTAAACCAGGTAAGAGTTACCATAGTAAATGCTAAAATGCCCCATCTGTCTTTAGAGATTCTATCTTAATGAGGCCCTCCCAGTGGACTGAGAAGAAGGTTAGAAAAGTTAAAATCAGGGCAGGCACAGTGGCTATGCCTGTAACCCCAGCACTTTGGGAGGCTGAGGAGGGAGGATCCCTTGAAGCTAACAGTTTGAGGTTGCAGTGTGCTGTGATTATGCCACTGCACTCCAGCCTGGCCAATATGAAAGCCTGTCTCTTAAAAAAAAAAAAACATGAAAATCATTTCTCTTTTCCTAGCTGCTTCTAACTATTTGGCTGTGAGGAGTGACAGCAGAAGACAGGCTTAGATGGTGAGACAGTATAGGATCTTCACAAGAGTCCCCACAAAAGTTAAAAAAAAAGTCAACATATTTTTTCTTAGGTGCAAAAATTCAATGTAGTACTTTAAACCCTACAGACAGAAATTAAAAGATTACTTAACATATTATTTAACATACAGATAACATATACACTATAGTCATTTAAAGAAGAAAACAGGAGAAAGAAGGAAAACAAAGTAGACATGAAGGGAAAGGAAGAAGACTTGAAGCAAGAAAAAGTAAGATAGCTAGCATCAAAAAACCAGAAAAGAACAAGTATTGTTGAGGATGTGGAGAAATTAAAACCCTTGTGCACTGCTGGTGGGAAGGTAAAATGGCATAGCCACTGTTGGCATGCCAATGGTATAGCTGCTATGGAAAACGATATGGCAGCTCCTCAAAAAATTAAAAATAGAACTACCATATGACCTAGACATTCCGCTTCTGGGTATATACTCAAAAGAAGTGAAAGCAAGGACAGGAACAGGTATTCGTACACCCATGTCCATAGCAGCATTATTTACAACAGCTAAAAAGCAGAAGCAATCCTACCTACAATGAAATATTATTCAACCTTAAAAAGGAAGGAAATTCTCGCACACGCTACAAAATGGATAAACCTCTAGGACATTATTGCTAAGTAAAATAAGCCAGTCACAAAAGGACAAACACTATATGTCCACTTAAATGAGGTACCCAGAGTAGCTAAATTTGGAAAGACAGAAAGTGGTTGCCAGAGGTTGAAGGGAGGGGGTAATGGGGAATTATTGTTTAATATGTAGTTTCAGTTTTGGAACATCAAAAGAGTTCTGGAGGTGGATGGTGGTGATGGTTGCACAATATGAATGTACTTAATGCCACTAAACTATACCCTTAAAAATGGTAAAAATGGTAAATCTTGTTTATGTACATTTTACAATTTTTAAAAGAGGCCATGCTGAGTCTCTTAAGTTTACAAATGGCAGTTAAGCATATAACATAATTTATCATAAAATGCTTACCATTCTAAAACAAACTGTATTCCTTTTTTTTTGAGACAGAGTCTCACTCTGTTGCCTGGGCTAGAGTGCCCCACGTGGTGTCAGTCTAGCTCACAGCAACCTCAAACTCCTGGGCTCAAGCAATCCTGCTGCCTCAGCCTCCTGAGTAGCTGGGACTATAGGAATGTGTCACCATGCCTGGCTAATTTTTTCTATATAGTTTTAGTTGTCCAATTAATTTCTTTCTACTTTTAGTAGAGACAGGGTCTTGCTCTTGCTCAGGCTGGTCTTGAACTCTGAGTGTGAACAATCCTCCCGCCTCGGCCTCCCAGAGTGCTAGGATTACAGGTGAGAGCCACCATGCCCAGCCTAAAACAAACTGTATTCTTAAAGTTGAAAACTGTAACTCAGTTTTAGAAAAACCCAGAAAAAGTACTCTAGGTACCATTTCACTTTTTCTAGCCTTTATGCATCCATTTTGTATTATATTTCCCAGAAAGGAAACCACCACTTTTTAAAGAGAAATTAACTACAGCTGTTATAATATTTAATTTTACTTTGGGCAACATAATTATATCAATCTGTATAATTTCAGCGTAGATGTAGATAGTATAGGAAACATCTTTTAACTAATAAAAAAAGAAACATCTAATGTATAAAATATCTAATAATTATGTAACATTTTAAAAATAGTTGTTTTTGGCCCAGTGCGGTGGCTCATGCCTGTAATCCTAGCACTCTGGGAGGCCGAGGCGGGCGGATTGCTCAAGGTCAGGAGTTCGAAACCAGCCTGAGCAAGAGCGAGACCCCATCTCTACTATAAATAGAAAGAAATTAATTGGCCAACTAATATTTATAGAAAAAAATCAGCTGGGCATGGTGGCGCATGCCTGTAGTCCCAGCTACTCAGGAGGCTGAGGCAGAAGGGTTGCTTGAGCCCAGGAGTTTGAGGTTGCTGTGAGCTAGGCTGACGCCATAGCACTCATTCTAGCCTGGGCAACAAAGCAAGACTCTGTCTCAAAAAAAAAAAATAGTTGTTTTTGGTTTTTTTTTAGAAACAAGATCTCACTCTGTCACCCAGTCAAAAAGTGAAGTGAAAATAATCTCAATATCCATTGACAGATGAATAGATAAGCATTCTGAGAAATATTTTTAAGGTTGAATAATATTTCATTGTATGTATATACATTTTGGAGTGCAGTGGCCTGATCATAGCTCATTGTAACCTCGAGCTCCTGCGCTCAAGTGATCCTCTTACCTCAGCCTCCCAAGTGTCTGGGACTGCAGGCACATGCCATCATGCCTGGCTAATTTTAAAATTTTTTGTAGAGTCAGGGTCTCACTATGTTGCCCAGGCTGGTCTCAAACTCATGGCCTGAAGTAATCCTCCTGCCTTGGCTTCCCAAAGTGCTAGGATTATAGGTGTAAGCCACTGCGCCAGGCCTTTAAAAACAGTTTTTTTAAAATAAAAATAATGTGGGCTCACTTCAAACAAATTAAAAAATGCAGTGAAGGTAAAAGTAGAAAGTAAAAAGAAGTAATTTCACTACCCAGAAATTATTCACTATTAATAGTTTCTAATATGCATATATTCATTAATAACTTTGTCCTATATTTTTACATATACATGTATTTATATTTTAGTTTAGCTTATATATTAAACTTAATATAAGTACTGATGCTTATAAAGCACATAAAAGAGACATTAGATTCCCCTGTCCCTCCTACTTTCTGCCTTCAAAGTCTTTTTCTTTTTTAAATAAAAAAGGATTTCTTACTTGGAGCAGGCAGCCCACCACTGGATCGTTTGTATTTACTCTCCTTTAAAATGGATGTGATTTTGTATAAGTGACGGAAACCTGTTTTGCATTCAGAGGCAAAAATAAACTCAATTTCATCTTCCTGACTTTGGGGAAAAACATGAAAGATGTCATGGATCTGTAAAATGAATAACTTAATTTACTATATGCATTAATGAAAATACTACACAAACAATTTAATTAAACTAAAGAAAGAAGAATTATGTGATAAACATGCTTTCAAATATAAATGTCAATGCTATGTGTATGGTATATTTATAGTAATAAATTTTGCCTGGGCCTTTCATATTTATTTTACCTTAGTCAAAGACTTCATCCATTGAGAAATAAATGATTCCAAATGGAGAAAAAAAGAAAAATATGACCAAAAGCTTTTTCTCATTCAACATCTCTGTAATCCTTGAAACATGGCCTGTTTGTTTAATGATATAAATCTTATTACAAAAACGATGATGAAAAACATTTTTTACTTTTGTTTTCCAAAGAGAAATTTTCTAACAGTTGAAGGGAAAACATATGTCCATCTGTTTTAGGTGAATCATATGAAGTCTATATTCAGTTAGGAAGTGAGCTGGCTTTATTTATTTTGTATCTTGTTTAAGTTTTTCTGCTAAATTGGAAAATGCAAAATTCAATTAAAAACTGATATATTTTGGTAGAGTTTGCCAAGTCAAAAAAGAAAATCTTTTCTAGACTGGATTCTTGACACCCTTTCAGAGGTACTGATGAGGCTGTGTATTCAATACCTGGTATGCCCAGGAACAAATCTGTAGCCAAGGAGATGTCATTTCAATGGCATCTACTTTCTATCTACAAACCATTCCATTCTGGAATCATCACTCCAACTTGAAATGTTCACATTAAGGAAATAACATTCATGGTTCCTTTGAACTTAAAAAAATGCATTTTGATAGTTTGCTATCAAAGTTCATTTGCTTTAGCATTCTGAGAAAACATTTAATCAAATACAGGAAAAAATGCATACATTTATCCAGATGTCTGTTGTTTCTTCATAGATAATTAGTGGTGTCACAGAGTCAGGCACTGACTCGATAAGTCTTTGCTTTTCCATGGCATCATCTTCTACTGGGATAAATAATTCAGGTGAGATCAACACTATCTGTAGGCGAGTTTGGGAGCGATCTAGTAGGATGGACCAAGCACTATACAAATAAAAGAGAAGCACCAGAAATAAAGCAAGCTCTCAGAAAATGAATGATCCCCTATTCTCTCTCATAGCACCTATCAGTTATTTCTATAATCACGATGAAAGAACTGGTTTAGTATATGTTATCACTTACAAATAGCTAATTAAAAATATTCCATATTATTTTTATTTAAAAAATTTTTTTTGGAGACAGAGTCTCGCCCTGTTACCCTGACTACAGTACAGTGGCATGATCACAGTCACTGCAACCTCAAAGCCCTGTCCTCAAGCCAATTCTCCTACCTCAGTCTCCTAGAGTGCTAGGATTCTAGGCGAGAGCCACTGAGCCTGGCCTTCCATATGTATTTTTAGAAGTTAAGCTTGAATAGAGTTTTTAAAAAGTAGTTTTCTTTAAATTTCTAAAACCATATTTGGTTTTTGAAAGTGTTTTCTCCCTTTAGTATCAACAAATGCCATTCTTGTTGAAACTTCTGTTGTCTATGTCAGACAACAGAAAGTATTTGCAATCATCCTCATATAAGCCTCTATAAATATTTCTGCTTAAATTATACAATTAAAAAAATACAATTTTTTTGTGAGCCTTAAAGTCATACAATTTAATCACAAATAACACTGTGAACCATTCCTAGCTGAGTAAGAAATAAAAAGCAAGGCACCTTTGCTTATGAAATTATAAGTCTACTTAGTTTAAGAAAAATCCCTTCTGTAGAAATAACTATCCTGCAATTTACCTGTGAAGGTAGTTCCAACTGTAAGGCAAACCTGATAGCATAAGATATTTCTAAACCTCTTGATCTTAAATTAGTTGTAAAGAAGTGACGATTTAACATACGCACTATTTTCCCTCTGGAGTCCATCCAGCTCTGGCAATATATTCAACTCCTTCAAATAGAACCTCAAAAGGTTGAATTAGTTCCTTATCTACAACATCCACAATCTATTAAAACAGAAAAAAAGGAATCTAGTTATAGAAGATTTAGATAAATAATTAGCTCACTAGCCTACTTAAATCATTATCTGTAACAGCTGAATACTTTTTCACACTTAGGTTATTTAAGAAGGCACAAAGGATATAGCAAAACCAGCAGTAAGTTGTCGGTTACTTTTACTGGTGTTTTTAATGCCTAAAGAAGTTCTAACCACAAGAACTAAAACAGTCTAAAAGTCTTTTCCTATGAGTTTACACTAATAGAAACCTTAATAATAACTGGCAAAAATCAAGTTTTAATCACTTTAAACTCTAGTATCTAAGAAAAATAGTCCCTAGTTCCCTGTATTTTAGCCTAAAATATATTTATGCAATATATTAATAGAATAGCCCAGAGTAAGCAAACTTTTTTCCTTTAAAAATCTAGCAGACACAATTTAAAAAATAAAATGTTTAAACTGCACAAAGGATCTGAATAGATGGTCTTGCAAAGAAGATACACAAATGGCTAATAAATACAGGAAAAGATGCTCAACATCATTAGCCATTAGGGAAATAAAAATCAAAACCACAATGAGATAGCACATCAAACTCATTAGGATAGCTATAGCAAATAAGATGGACAATAACAAGTGTTGGTGACAACGTGGAAAGATTGGAGACCTCATAAGCTGCTGGTGGGAATATAAAATAGCACAGCCACTTTGGAAAAACAATTTGGCAGTTCCACAAAAGGTTAAAAATAGAGTTATCATATGACCCATACTCCTAGGTAAATACTCCAGAGAAATGAAAACATAAGTCCACACAAAAGCTTGTACATATATATTCATGATAGCATTATTCATAATAGCCAAAAAGTAGAAACAACTCAAATGCCCATCAGCTGGTAAGCGGATAAATAAAATGTGGTATATCTATATAATTAAATATTTGGCAATAAAAAGAAATGAAGTACTAGGCCGGGCGCAGTGGCTCACGCCTGTAATCCTAGCATTCTGGGAGGCTGAGGCGGGCGGATTGCTCAAGGTCAGGAGTTCGAAACCAGCCTGAGCAAGGGCGAGACCCTGTCTCTATTATAAATAGAAAGAAATTAATTGGCCAACTAATATATATAGAAAAAATTAGCCGGGCATGGTGGCGCATGCCTGTAGTCCCAGCTACTTGGGAGGCTGAGGCAGCAGGATTGCTTGAGCCCAGGAGTTTGAGGTTGCTGTGAGCTAGGCTGACGCCATAGCACTCACTCAAGCCTGCGCTACAAAGTGAGACTCTGCCTCAAAAGGAAAAAAAAAAAAAGAAATGAAGTACTAATACACAGTGTAACACAAATGACTTGGAAAACATTCATCTAAGTGAAAGAGGCCAGACTACATATTGTATGATTCCATTTATACGAAATGTCCAGAATAGGCAAATCTATAGAGACAGAAAGTAGATTAGTGGTACATAGGAATGGGGGTATGAGAAGATTGGAGGATGATGGCTAAGGGCTATGGGTTTTATTTTTGGAAGTGATGACAATGTTCTAAAATTGACTGTGGTGTAGTCATACGACTCTGTGAATATACTAAAAGCCACTGAATTTTAAACTTTAAATGAGTGAATTATATTGTACGTAAATCATGTCTCAGTAAAGCTGTTTTTAAAAAGTCTAGTAGAGAAGACTGGTTTTTTTTTTTTGAGACAGAGTCTTGCTCTGTTGCCTGGGCTAGAGTGCCGTGGCATCAGCCTAGCTCACAGCAACCTTAAACTCCTGGGCTCAAGCAATCCTCCTGCCTCAGCCTCCTGAGTAGCCGGGACTACAGGCATGCGCCAACATGCCTGGCTAAAATTTTATAGCCCAGCTATATAATTTTTTCTATACATTTTTAGTTGTCCAGCTAATTTCTTTCTATTTTTAGTAGAGATGGGGTCTTGCTCTTGCTCAGGATGGTCTTGAACTCCTGACCTTGAGTGATCCTCCCACCTCGGCTTCCCAGAGTGCTAGGATTACAGGCATGAGGCACTGCACCGGGCTGAGAAGACTGGTTTTTAATTAGTCTTGTGTGCATTTGGTTGTCCAAATGGAAAACGGCAGTAAAAAATAGTTGTGGGATATTTAATCCACCACAGACACCTACCCAACACAGAAGGTAGCTAACTCACCAGTCAATAACCACCTTTTTTCTTTTTTTTAGGAAAAACTATTGGAAAGGAGTCATAAATATGCACATATCCCATATTCCTATCTTGAGAACCAGCAGGAAGTTTTGCAAGTAGAAAATTAGGTCAACCTAAAATTATGATCCATAGATAAGTCAGCAAGTTCAACAAGCCCCCAAATAAAAAAGCATATCAAAGACCCTACTAGACTTACTAGATTAGTCAAATGACACAGAAAGTCAACTCAACATTTTATACTTACCCTTCCTTCAGCGTCAATCATTACTTCTGACATCTTAAAAGTGACTTTAGGATTTGCAGTGCCTTTAGAACAAAACATAAAGGAATAGTAATGCATATCCAAAATCACTCAAACTAATTTTGCCAGATCAATTCTCTTTATACGTTAGTTAAGGCAGCAATAGTGTACACAGTCATGGGCTAACTGCACTTGAATCTCAGAGCCTCATCTCAAATTCACACTTTTTAATAAAGGTATCAAAAAATAAGAGGCTGAAAAACACAAAAAGTCAGTATTAAATAACAAAGTGAAATTTTGTACATTTTTACAATTGAAATGCTAAAAATAGCAAAATGAAAGAAAAATTACTAATTTATTATGAATAACATCACTTAAAAATCTTTACTTGCTAAAAAAGACACCTTATTCATTTCTTGAAGTAACTAGTTTCGTGGACATCCCCACTTTCGAAAATAATTAAAAAGCATCAGCCTGTAATTAAAAATCTATTTCAGTGACACTTGATGAACAAACTATCCTTACTAAGGCTGTAAATGACCAATGTTGTTGTTATCTTTGGATGACAGCCGGAAGACTCTTATTTAGAAAGAAGAAATGAATGAATATAAATGCCAGTGGAGTACAGTACCTGTTTTAGGATAACGGAATGAATCTGCCCTTCTTGTTTCCAACATAGGCGATGTAACATGAATAATTTCCACCTCAGATTCATCATTTTCTTCATATAGAATTCTAAGAATTTTACCGCCACTGGGAGCTTAAAAGAATTTAAACATTGAAAATGTAGAATTATCCCACAGAGTAATCGTAACTGACCATTTCCTCTAGTATTAGATTTCTCACAGTGAAAATAATTTATGTATAAACTATGCTGCCTTTTATGTATGAAAATATCAGTAGTCTTTGGAATAGCAAGGTAAATTACTGCTAAGCCACTCTTACTGGTTAAAGTTTATTCCTTTTGGAGGAAATACATATATATACACATATTTATTTATTATTATTCATTCATTTATTTATTTGAGACAGGGTCTTGCCCTATCACCCAGGCTGAGTGCAGTGGCCCCAATCACCGCTTACTGTAACCTCGAACTTGTGGGCTCAAGTGATCCTTCTGCTTCAGCCTCCCACGTAGCCAGGACAACAAGCGTGTGCTACCATGCTCAGCTAGTTCTTTTATTTATTTGTAGAGATGGGGGTCTCACCACGTTGCTCAAATTTGTCTCAAACTTCTGGCCTCAAGCCATCTTACTGCTTTAGCCTCCCAAAGTGCTGGGATTACAGGCGTGAGCCACGGTGCCTGGCCTGTATATAACCTGGGAAAAAACACTTTTGAAGGACTTTGTCCTTGCATACCATAAAATGTATTCTTTGTTGAAAAAGGAATTATTTAATTACATTTATAATATTTCCTATAAAAAATAAATGCTATTAAAATACAGTCCAGTTGTTTTGACTGGTTTCTCTATTCATGTCAAAATCTTGTTCCAACAAATACAATTATGGCAAAACATTTTACATCTTAAAATAAAATGTCCAAATTGAAGACATGTCTAAAAATAAATATTTTTCATGGTCTTAGAGAAGTACTCAGACTGTTAGCTGCAAACCATTAGTGGGTCATGAAATCTATGAATGGGTTATATGCAGCATTTTAAAAAATTCAACAAACAGAAAAGAATAACAGTATCAGAGTATATTACATATAAGGATAAATACTGCTTCTTTAAATTTTTTTTCAGTTTTATCTATACAATATATGTATAATGTATTAGGGCCACGATTATAAGTAAATTTCTAACTAAATCATGGTCAAAAAGTTTGAAAGCCATGATTTGGAGAGCTATTTCTCAGATAGTAAGATACTTGTGAATTTATCCAGAAAAAGAAGAAATTTGTTCCATTTTTTTCTATCCATTCAAATACTGATTTGGTCACCTGTTTATGCAGACTCTCTATTAGGGGTCCTCAAACTTTTTAAACAGGGGACCAGTTCACCGTCCCTCAGACCGTTGGAGGGCTGTTGGAGAGTGCGGCACACATTCCACACATGCACACTGTGGGCCAGGGACGAGTCAGCTGTTAAGCAGGACAGGCAGTGGTGGCAAAAACACCCGGTGGGCCGGATAAATGTCCTTGGCGGGCTACATGTGGCCCACGGGCCGTAGTTTGAGGACCCCTGCATCATACATTTTTATAACAACTCATTGTGGAATTGTGTTTTCTTTTTCTTTTTTTGAGACACAGTCTTGCTCTGTTGCCCAGGCTAGAGAGCAGTGTGAAGCCTCTAATTCCTGGGCTGAAGCATCCTCCTGCCTCAGCCTTCTGAGTAGATGGGACTACAGGGGTGTGCCACCATGCCTGGCTAATTTTTAAATATTTTGTAGAGATGGGATCTCAGTATATTGCCCAGGCTGGTTTTGAACTCCTGGGCTCAAGTGATGCTCACACCTTGGCCTCCCAAAGTGCTAGGATTACAGGTGTGAGCCACTGAGCCGGCCTCTTTTTCTTTTTTTAATTTTTACTTCAACTTTTTTATTTTTAATTACTAATTACATAATAGTTAAGGGATATATGTGATGTTTTGATGAAGGCATAAAATGTATAATGACCAAATCAAGGTAACTGGGGTATCTATCAAGGTGTGGTATTTTTTTATTTAGCCACCAATGTTGTCAATATCATCAAGATCAGCTTCTATATGACAATGTGGTAAAGAGAATTGAGGGACCTCAGTCATTAAACCACAATACAATTGTTTTACTAGGCTTATTATGGTGAGTCTATATATTCTAAATAACTAGTAATAGGATCCAATCTCACTTTAGAATCTACTATCCAAGATTTACAATCTGTGCACTTAACTAACTGGTAGTAGAATCTTATAATACTTTAATTGACCTACATTATGTTGAATGCCCTTACTTGTTTCAGCTTCTGGACACCACCAATAGCCAGAATATCTATCAAATTCTTCTTGAAGAACAAAGGTAGCGACTCCAGCTGATCTAGGATCCTCTTCTATGTTGGCTAGCTCTAGACAAATATAAAAGGCAAAATTATCACACAAAGCTCTCTATCTTTTCATGGATACAAAGCAAAATGATTCATTTTATTTTGAAAGCAGGAGTACAGTGGTGAACTCTGCAGCCAAACAGACTGAGTTCAGATCTGGGCTCCATCATTTACCTATAGTCTGACCTTGGGTAAATATCTAATCTCACTTCACTGCAGTGTGCCATTTGTAAATACGAATAAGAGCCTACCTACCTTGTAAGGTTGTTACGAGCATTAAATTAGTTAATTCACACAAAACACTTAGAACAAACCCTGGAGCATAGGACATGTTCCATATAAATGTTGGTTATTATTTTCCATTTAGCTAGGATCATGGAAAAAAAGAATACATGTAAAAGATTGTGATGTAGGAGAAACTTATAACTCTCCTTCAGAGTACATCTTTAGAACTAGAATGAATCTTACAGGTCATGTATTTCAACCATTCTCCCTTCCTTCCTCCCATTCATCCAAAGCAGCCCAGCTTTTATCTGTTTTACACTTAGGTTTCCAGCAAATAGTTTAAAGGGAACTCTTGCTTTAAAAATAAAAAAAATCACAAAGCCATAATTACATAAGACTTATACTTGAGTAAAAGAAATCACATTTCTAAATAGTATATACAGTGTGATTCCATTTATAAAAATGTTATGCAATTTTTTTTTAAAGTTTTAAGATTTAAACCAAAATATAGTTATCTCCAAGCAGTAAGATTATAAGGTTTTTTTGCTTTTTAATTTACAAAATCTTAAATGTACTGTTTATTTTTGAAAAATGGATATACTTATATGACCACATCCCTATCAAGACAAACAAAATTTCTAATACCCAAGAATGTTTTCTTAACCTCCTTTCCAGTCGATGTCTACCTCTGCCCCAGAAACAATCAAGGATCTGATTTCCATCACCACAGGTTAGTTTTGCATGTTGTAGAATTTCATGTAAATGAAATCATACAGTATCTACTTTGTATTTGGCTGCTTCTTGAGATTCATCAATGTTGTTACATGTGTCAGTAGTTTGTTCCTGTTAATTGCTGAGTATTCCATTGTATACTACAGTTCTTTTAACTGTTAATGGATAGCTAGGCTGTTTCCAGTTTGGGGCTATTATGAATGAAGTTGCTATGAACATTTTTGTACAAGAATTTTTGTAAACATGTGTCTTCATTTCTCTTGAGTTGATACCCAGGAGTGGAATGGCTGGGTAGTATGGTAAGTGTATGTTTAACTTTAAAAGAAACTGCCAAAAAGTTTTCCAAAGTAGTTGTATTATTTTATACTGGCAAAATATGCAAAGTTCCTCATTAACATCTGGTGTTCTCAATCTTTTTCATTTTAACACATTAACTGCCATGTGAGTTGTATTTAAGTAACACTGGTTTTGAGCACGGGGCCTCATGGCGCATATGTAAGTCACACGTCTCTACCTTGGGAGCTGTGTGAACCATTTTTCAAGTTGCATATAACTCATACACAGAAAACAATAAAAGAAATAACAAATTTTTCATTAAGTTAGAAAGGATAGTTTTGTTTTCAAAGTTTTTATTTTATCTTCGTAATAAAACACCATGGCGCCATGAAAAAAATTTTCTTTTCTTTTTTTTTGAGACAGAGTCTCACTCTGTTGCCTGGGTTAGAGTGCCGTGGCATCAGCCTAGCTCACAGCAACCTTAAACTCCTGGGCTCAAACGATCCTCCTGCCTCAGCCTCCCAAGTAGCTGGGACTACAGGCATGCGCCACCATGCCCAGCTAATTTTTTCTATATATTTTTAGTTGGCCAATTAATTTCTTTCTATTTTTAGTAGAGACGGGGTCTTGATCTTGCTCAGGCTGGTCTAGAACTCCTGACCTTGAATGATCCTCCCGCCTCAGCCTCCCAGAGAGCTAGGATTATGGGCGTGAGCTACCGCATCTGGCCCGAAAAAATTTTTTTCTAGTGTGGCAGCCAATGTGTTAACAAGCCTAGTGGGTGTGTGTAGTAACATTTCATAGTGATTTTAATTAATTTATTATTGTTTTCAGAGACAGGGTCTCACCCTGTCCCCCAGGCTGGAGGGACTATCACAGTGCACTGTAACCTAGAACTCCTGGGCTCAAAATATCCTCTTGCCTCAGCCTCCCAAGTAACTAAGACGATGAGCATGTGCCACTATGCCTGGCTAATTTTTTTTTTTTTAATTTCTCATAGAAATAGGGCCTTACTATGTTGCTCAAGCTGATCTCAAATTCCTGGCCTCAAGTGATTCTCCCGCCTTGGCCTCCTAAAGTGCTAGGATTACAGGAGTGAGCTACAGCACCCAGATGTGATTTTAATTTTACAGGCAAGTTTTAATTTATTTTTATCTATATTTTCTATACTGTCTGACATGAATGTGCAGTATGAACCAACTGATCCCTCTCCAGAAATTCTGAGTCCAGAAGTATTTAGAATTCAGAATTTGGTGGCTTTTCTTATACAGAACATCTAACATATAGTATGCAACATCTCCAGCAGGGTAACCAAATACCCTGTAATCAAATACACCAATATTCCTGCAGCAAACTTACAAATAGGCACTCCAAACAGAATTAAGATTATAAATACCCTAAGGTCAGTTCAGGTCAGGTTTTACTGCCAAATGAGTTTTAGCACCAAGCTAATGAAAACTAAGCTCAGTTTGCAGAGTGTTTTGAATTTTGGAGTTAACAGAGCCAAGTTCAGTTTTCTCAGACCTTCCAACTACTCCCAAGTTAAACCACCCATACTATTTTATATTTTGTTCTCCTTTAGATATGAGGAGAGGTACCACTCATTTATATATCCCCATCACTTATTACAGACCTCAATTATTAAGAGTTATTTATTAAATGAATAAATGATATCATCTTACCCTCGCAATAAGTCACTGAAAGCAGAAGCTTGGATTTTATTACTTTTAAATTCCTCTATCATACTAGACAGCAAATAAACATACTCACATGTTGATTGACTAAATCCATCTAAAGTGGACTTTCACTTAGAAACCTATTGTGACTAAGTGGAATTTGCTGATGATGCTCTCCTACTTACTTTTCTATTGAAACAAACACTTATATAGTACTTAGTATGTTTTAGGCACTGTCCTAAATACTTCATAAATACTCGTTAAAAGTCTCATATCAATTCCATGTTAATGTGCTATTAAATATTTTTAGAGATGTAGAAACTAAGAGATATGTTAAATAACCTGCTTGAGGTTACAAAGTTAATAAATGGTAGATCTGGGACTCAAATCCAGATAGACTGGTTCTATAATATTCTATATTCTCTATCTGTATTCTTTTTTTTTTTTGAGACGGAGTATCGTTTTGTTGCCCAGGCTCAAGTGAGTGCTGTGGCATCAGCCTAGCTCACAGCAACCTCAATCTCCTGGGCTCAAGCAATCCTACTGCCTCAGTCTCCCGAGTAGCTGGGACTACAGGTATGCACCACCATGCCTGGCTAATTTTTTTTTTTGTATATATATTTTTAGTTGGTCAATTAATTTCTTTCTATTTTTAGTAGAGATGGGGTCTCGCTCAGGCTGGTTTTGAACTCCTGACCTTGAACAATCCGCCTGCCTCAGCCTCCCAGAGTTCTAGGATTACAGGCGTGAGCCACCACACCCGGCCTCTATCTATATTCTTAACCATTGCACTAATCCTGAAAATATACCAAATACAAATGTAGGAGACTGACATATATTTTCCTAGTTTAAGAATTAAAGTTAGTGAGTAATGTTCTGCCCAGAGTGTTTGAAAGTAATCTGTTCCAGACAGGCTTCCAGTGATAAACAAAGGTGTTGCCTAGAGGCATAACAAAGGACCTGAGCTGCAACTAGCAAGAGCAGCCCGCCTCATGGCGGCATTGGGGGGTCTGAAAGCCACATGATAAACATATTGTTCCTGTGATTGCTCCGTACACCCCATAAGATGGCTGGTTAGTCAATGATGGGTAAGACCCCTCAAGGGAGGGGCAACCTAAGCCAGGCACAGCCTCCGGGGTTCAGCCGAAGATCTTAGGGGGTTACCCTAAGAGAAGCTGCGGATGAGAAATGCCCCCTGTGGCTCACCTTGCCCATCCTTGCTAATCTCCGTCCTTTATCTATGTCTAGTGCCTAGAGCAACCACCTGGAAATTCTGAATCAGGGGATATCTGCTTCCCTAAGTCTATTCCAGAATTTACGGCTATCGCTGCCATGCCTGGGTGGTTACGTACAAGGAACTAACTTTAATCTTTTAGAGTATAAAAATAAAACGGACCGGAGTGTTATTACTCGAGTCAACCATTTGTATGTGTGTCTGCATTTTTCTTTGTGTTCTGCGCGTTTGTGTTTTATGTTCTGTGTTCATCCTCCATCCTGTAAACGGGCCACGTCATACAAATACCTATATGCACAGTAAAGAAAAGAATGAAAACACTACATAACATCCTACAGGGTTCCAGTGCTTCCAATTTTAAATGCTACCAATCTTCACAAATCCCGTGTGGAAAACAATTTTACAGAAGAAAAAAATACTAAAAAATACCTTACCTCTGACAATTACGTGAGAGCTTTGGAGTCCAAGCCTCAGGTACAATAACTGGTACATACTAAGAGTCTAATATTTGTTGAAAGCATGAGACTAGGATTTCCAAAACAGACTTATTAACTACCAACTTAATCTTTCTACTGCCATTGGTGGCTGTTCTGATTTCCTCACTTCAAAGGGAGAGAGATCCATTCAACATCAAACTTGCATTATTTTTTTTAAGACAGGGTCTGGCTTTGTCGCCCTGGCTAGAATCCAGTGGTATCTTCATAGCTCATCGTAACATCAAACTCCTGGGCTCAAGCATCCTCCTGCCTCAGCCTTCTGAGGAGCTGGGACTACAGGCACATGCCACCATGACCCCAGCTAATTTTTCTAGTTTTTGTAGCAATGGGGTCTTGCTATGTTGCTCAGGCTGGTCTCGAACTCCTAGCCTTAAGCAATTCTCTCACCTTGGCCTCCCAGAGTGTTAGAATTATAGGTGTAAGCCACCATGCCCGGCCGAACTTGCACTTTTTACTTAAGATTTCCCCTATTCCAACCACTTTTCTCTACTCTATACTCTAGTTTTAGGCCATATAACTTGGAAAAGTGTAACAGTCAAGTTTTGGTGTCCTTGTCTCTAGCCTTGTGCTTCTCAAATATAACTTCCATAAAATATCCGGAATAATTTATCTACAACATGATTGTGACCACTCAACTGCTAAAATCTTTTCTACGGACCCCCATATCATGATAAAGTCCATATTCATTTACATGAAATACATTCTACCCTTGTCCTGGTCCAACTCACCTACCACAGCATTTTGATAATTCTTGACTCAAACTTTATGCTTTAAGGCTTCAGGACCTTACACACACTGCTTTTTAATTTATCACATACACCATGCTGTCTTTTGCATCAAGACCCTTCTCACACAGTCCCCTTGTCTGGAGTATACTGGCTAATATACATAAATTATTTGGGATCAGTTTAGGTGTCATCTTTTCTGGGAAGCCTTCTCTGACCACTGTCCCTCATTGTCCTATGTTTGTCTCTTATTATTCTGTTTTATTGTTGTTTGTTTATGTAGTTTCCTTGAGAGCCAAGACTATATCTTATTCAATTCTGTATTGTTAGTACCTGACACACTGCCAGGCACACCAGAATTTAATGAGTTCTTGTTGACTGGTTTAAAAGTTAGAACAGATTTCTTTCTTTCTTTTTTTTTTTAAAGAAATGAGGTCTTGCTTTGTTGCCCAAGCAAGAACTCCTGGCCTCAAGCCATCCTCTCACCTAATTTCAAGTAGCTGGGACTACAGGTGAGGGCCACTACACCTGGCAGAACATTATTTCTTGACTTCTAATTCAGTGCTCTTTCTACCAATGTAAATTGTTCAGGTGAAGGGCTTCTACAATGAAGATTATCCTCATGATGAAAAAGTGTTTGCTGTGAATACACTATTGTTTACTAAAATAATTTAGCTTGAATTGAACCACGAACAGCAAAGTTTCCTGATCCACTACAGCACACGGTGATCTCTTCTTCAAAATTCTTAGTTTCTTTTACATATTTGGCTATAGTCTTTTTTTTTTTTTTTGAGACAGAGTCTCACTTTGTTGCCCAGGCTAGAGTGAGTGCCATGGCGTCAGCCTAGCTCACAGCAACCTCAAACTCCTGGGCTCAAGCAATCCTGCTGCTTCAGCCTCCCAAGTAGCTGGGACTACAGGCATGCGCCACCATGCCCGGCTAATTTTTTCTATATATATTAGTTGGCCAATTAATTTCTTTCTATTTATAGTAGAGATGGGGTCTCGCTCTTGCTCAGGCTGGTCTCGAACTCCTGAGCTCAAACGATCCGCCCACCTCGGCCTCCCAGAGAGCTAGGATTACAGGCGTGAGCCACTGCGCCCGGCCAGGCTATAGTCTTGTTATTCACTTTTTCAGTCAATTTCCTAATTAGATGAAAAAACAACTTGAGAACATAATCTGTGTAGTTTTGTTTGCCTACCTACAACATATCTGTTACAATGTCTCTCAAAGAATGTCTGTAATTAGTTGTAACTAATGATTGATAATGATGAGGGGATGATAATTAAAGAGGATGACCAGCAAATCAGCTTTGTGAATTTTAGAATAAGCAAAAGTTGGACAAATGAATTTTCAGAGTCGCTACCCTTCATCATGTAGCTTAATCTTTCATTTATGAATCTTTACAGGAAACCCCTACATTTTTTCTTTGCTTTGAGTAGTGCTCAGTATTATTATAGCCACTTCAATAAAACTTAATTAAATATTTCCACAAGACACACAGGTCTACAAAGTTCTGTTTTTCCTATGATGACAATAACTAAGTAGGTGCCCTAAAATAGGAAGATAAATTTTCAGATAGTTTCTTACAGCATGCAACTGGTTTTTCTATTTGTTCCCCCCGCAAAAAAATCCCTAATTTTTTTAAATTAAAAGTTTATAAAAATGAGGCCAGGCATGGTGGCTCACACCTGTAATCCTAGCACTCTGGGAGGCCGAGGCGGGAGGATCGCTCAAGGTCAGGAGTGAAAAACCAGCCTGAGCAAGAGCGAGACCCCATCTCTACTAAAAAAAAAAAAAAAAAAGAAATTAATTGGCCAACTAAAAATATATATATAAAAAATTAGCCGGGGATAGTGGCACATGCCTGTAGTCCCAGCTACTCAGGAGGCTGAGGCAGAAGGATTGCTTGAGCCCAGGAGTTTGAGGTTGAGGTTGCTATGAGCTAGGCTGACGCCAACACACTCTAGCCCAAGCAACAGAGTGAGACTGTGTCTCAAAAAAAAAAAAAAAAAAAGTTTATAAAAATGAGAATAGTTTTGGGAAAGTTCTGGCAGTCTTATTAGGCTGAAAGAACAATATGTCAGAGGTATATTGTTGTGCTGTTTGAAAATGAACATTAAAACAAGAGAGCATTATAACCAGGCATAGTGGTATGCACCTGCAGTCCCAGCTGCTCAAATGGCTGAGGAGGTAAGACTGCTTGAGCCCAGGAGTTCAAGTCCAGCTTGGGCAACATAGTGAGATCCCTATCTTACAAGGCAGCATTATACAGGTGGTACATACTAGTTATCCTCTGTATTTTTCTATTTTTTAATTTTAAAGACTTGAATTTCAAATAAAGATCACTCAGCTTGTTTCAATTTCAAAATGCGAGCAAAAGCAAATTGAACTTTAAAAATACTTTTCAGAAAAGTAGATTTGAAGAACTATGCCTTACCATTGTGCACATAAGTAAGCCTCCTTTCTTCTCTGGTTACGATGTTGGATATCCAAATATCATTGCTATGTATAAAAGCAATCCAGTCTGGATCAGCAGGGCATAATTTTGGATCCATCCGTATATTGGGACAACTAGTTTCCACTAAATTGGGCCGTAAAGGTTGTTGCTAGAAGACAACATTTTAAGTAAGTATCAGGCTGATACATATACATTTGTTTGCCAGCATCCTTCCCATTACATGAACAATATTTCTAGGTAAAATGTCAACTATGATAATTGCTCACCAGAAAAACACTCTTTCAACTGCCTTAACTTATAAAGGAGGACTCATTTGTTTACTTTGAAGGAAAACACTAAGGGTAATATGAAACACTAAGGAAAACACTAAGAAAACACTAAGGGTAAGTTTCTTTTACTTATTTGTCTATGGCATTTTCACTTTTTCAGACAATAAAACAGCACTTAATAAATTTTGTTGCCTCAACCTGTTTAACAGAGAAATTACTGTTTACTAAACATTTTTATTATTATTGAATATTTATTAACTTTTAAAATTAATTTTACCAATATAAAATTATTTGCTCATAACAACATAATGAAAGCCAGGATCATCACAATTCTATCAAAAAAATAGTTCCAACAGCTCATAATGAATTGCCTAAAATTTAAAACCAAACATATAAAATCATTTATTAAGATGAATCAGCTTTCAAGAGAACCAAAAATGAATTTCCTTGTGATAACATTATCTTCTAAATTCCCCTTAGTGTTTATACAGAAAATGAAAATTGATGCCCTTTACTCTATCTTCCTATATAGTATTTTTAGTATTTAAAAAATTATATCTTAATGTTATTAGAAAAATTAACCCTTCAAATTGTGAATTAATATTCATATAACTTATTTTCATTGCTATTAAATTTTTTGGTAGGTAAACTGAACTTTCTGGTTTGTTAATTACCTTTCTGATTTGGGTACAAATTACCTTTTGGACCGAAAAAAAAAATTAACCAGTAGTAACTCCAACTTACTGTAAATCCTTGTGGGCCTCCATCTTTTACATGATAAATTCCACTACCAGCTTGAAACAGAAATGTTCCACTTCCTTGGTGATAATCATAAGAAGCAATTCCAACTGTTCCAATACGTTTTCTTTCTCTTAATAATTCTTCTTCTCGAGAATACATTCCATAGTCCAGTGTTGCCTAATGCAAAAGGAGAGTCACATATTCCAGTCTTCTGAAAACTTCCCTTTTGCTTTTAGCACTGAAATCCTAGAATCTCCAACATCATTGAGTCTACATTTCTTAACTCTTTTTTGTTTTCCACTTTTTTTTTTTTTTGAGACAGTCTCGTTCTGTCGCTCCAAGTAGAGAGCAATGTGGCATCATCATAGCTCACTGCAACCTCAAACTTCTGGGCTCAAGCAATCCTCTTGCCTCAGCCTCCCGAGTAGCTAGGACTACAGGTGCATATCACCATGCTCAACTAATTTTTTCTATTTTTTGTAGAGACAGGGTCTTGCTCTTGCTCAGGCTAGTCTCAAACTTCTGACTTCAGGCGGTCCTCCTGTCTTGGCACCCCAGAGTGCTAGGATTACTGGTGTGAGCCACTGAATCAGGGCTGTTGAGTCTACATTTTGAGTGACCCTAAAATTTGCCAGCAACTTTAAGCAGATTAATTTCAGGGAGTCTGCTGAAAGATTTCCTGGTAGAGGGTTTTTAGATGATTGTTGTATACACCAGAGAACAAGAATAAAGTCTAGTCATCTTGCTATTCAAGACTTTCTACAACCTAACTGTAATTTAGTAGCTTTGCACGTAGTTAAGAGCACAGATGTTGAAGTCGAGTGATTTGAATTTAGACTTTGACCCTTCACTAGAAGACTGACCTTAGGAAAGCAGCTTAATTTCTTCTAAAGTAATTTTACTCATTTTCAAAATAGTAATAAATCATCTACATCAGCTTTGTGAAGACTAAGTTAGATAAAAATATGTCAAGTGTTTAACACAATGACTGACACCAAGTAAGCTCTCAAATGTCAGCTGTTACCAGTACCTTTCCACTTAATCTACCAACACTCTGCTAATAAAACCTCACAGGTGAGGCCAGTCACCATCACTGACCTAAAGCCAAATATATGTTTTCTGCCTCCTGGTTTCTGTCTATTCCACCCCTCACCCCTGAAAGGCTGTTTTTCTTTCTACCTAAGTTCACTTATACCCCAAAAAGTTAGACCAAATTCATGGTCAACAAAGTTTTCTGATCCACTATGGTACATGGTGATTTCTTTCTCAAAAATTTTACAGGAGTTACTGTTTCTTTTACTTATTTGTCTATGGCATTTTCACTTTTTCAGTATATTTCCTAACTGGATGAATAAACAACTTGAGAGCAGAATCTTTTGGTTTCCTACATACAACGTATTACAATGTCTCTCAAAGAATGTCTGTAATTAATTATAGCTAATGATTGATGATGATGAGGGGCTTTCCCAAGATATATTATTTGATACACACATAAAGTTTTAAAAGGAATTCTCCTAAAAACCCACGTAATTTTATGTATCCTTTGTGTCATTTTTTATCAATGTTTAATTACATAAATTTATATTTGTACATGTGTGTGTTAGCCTCTAAGAGAAAAAGCTAGCAAATTCACTTAACATTTACTTTTGTTAATTGTGATCTTTTTATTTAACTATTTCTTAAGTCTTTTTCCATTGAAGCTAAAAGCAATTCTGAATATATCATTATGTTTTTTCTCCTATTTTCCTCTCTAAAAATCACCAGATTTGGTCTGTACCTAATATATCTTTTTTTTTTTTTTTTGAGACAGAGTCTCACTTTGTTGCCCAGGCTAGAGTGAGTGCTGTGGTGTCAGCCTAGCTCACAGCAACCTCAAACTCCTGGGCTCAAGCAATCCTCCTGCCTCAGCCTCCCCAGTAGTTGGGGCTACAGGCATGTGCCACCATGCCCGGCTAATTTTTTCTATATATATATTAGTTGGCCAATTAATTTCTTTCTATTTATAGTAGAGACGGGGTCTCGCTCTTGCTCAGGCTGGTTTTGAACTCCCGACCTCAAGCAATCCACCCGCCTCGGCCTCCCAGAGGGCTGGGATTACAGGCGTGAGCCACCATGCCCGGCCTCCTAATATATCTTAATGCTTTCTAATCAGAACATAAGAAATTTTTAAAACATTATTTATGTACCTTTCTTTTTAGAGACAGGTAAAGAGGTATTACTCTGATACCTAAACATCGCAAAAAATAAACCTATAGACCAATGTCTTTTGTAAATATAGACGCAAAATCCTCAACAAAATACTGGCAAACTGAATACAACTGTACATTAAAAGAATTCTACATCATGACCAAGTGGGATTTAACCCAGGAATGTAATCTTGGTTCAATGTATGAATCAATGTAAACCAATCAATGTAATATACCATATTAACACAATAAAGGAAAAAACCCCATGATAATCTCAATAGACACAGAAAAATCATCTAAAACCCAACACTCTTTCATGATAAAAAACACTCAACAATTTGTGACCAGCCAGAGCAACATAGTGAGACCCTATTTCTATTTAAAAAAACTTAGGCCAGGTGCAGTGGCTCATGCCTGTAATCCTAGCACTCTGGGAGGCCGAAGCAGCCGGATTGCTCGAGGTCAGGAGTTCGAAACCAGCCTGAGCAAGAGCGAGACCCCATCTCTACTATAAATAGAAACAAATTAATTGGCCAACTAACATATATAGAAAAAATTAGCCGGCATGGTGGCGCATGCCTGTAGTCCCAGCTACTTGGGAGGCTGAGGCAGCAGGATTGCTTGAGGCCAGGAGTCTGAGGTTGCTGTGAGTTAGGCTGATGCCACGGCACTCACTCTAGCCTGGGGAACAAAGCGAGACTCTGTCTCAAAAAAAAAAAAAAAAAAAAAATCTTAAAAATTAGCTGGGTGTGGTGGCATGCACCTGTAGTCCCCAATACTTGGGAGGCTGAGGCAGGAGAACAACCTGAGCCCAAGAATTTGAGGTTGCAATAAGCTATGATTACCCCACTGCACTTTAGCCCAGGCAAAAGAGTGAGACCGTGTTTCAAAAAATCAAAAACAAAAACAACCCCCCCAACCCATGAACAAACAAAAAACTTCTAAAAAACAAGGATAATAAGGGAAATTTCTCAATCTGGTAAAAGGGCATCTGTGAACATCATTCTTAATGGGGAAAAACTGAGAGGTTCTCCCTTAAGACCAGGAAAAAGAAAGGATGCCTGCTTTCATCACTTCTATTCAACATTACACTGAAGGTTTAGGGCAATTAGGCAAGAAAAAGAAAAATAAAAGCATCTGGATTATAAAGGAAAAAGGAAAACTGTCACCATCTGCAGATGACATGTTCTAATATAGAAAAAACCCGGGAGGCCGAGGCGGGCGGATTGCTCAAGGTCAGGAGTTCAAAACCAGCCTGAGCGAGACCCCATCTCTACTATAAAAATAGAAAGAAATTAATTGGCCAACTAATATATATATAAAAAAAAAAATTAGCCGGGCATGGTGGCGCATGCCTGTAGTCCCAGCTACTCGGGAGGCTGAGGCAGCAGGATTGCTCGAGCTCAGGAGTTTGAGGTTGCTGTGAGCTAGGCTGACGCCACGGCACTCACTCTAGCCTGGGCAACAAAGCGAGACTCTGTCTCAAAAAAAAAAAGAAAAAACCCTAAAAATCTCCAAAAAACTATTCAAGCTAATAAATTAGTTCAGCAAAGTTATAGGATATAAGATCAACATACAAAAATCATTTGTATTTCTATATACTAGCAATGTACAATCTGAAAATGAAATTAAGAAAACAATTCCATTTAAAATGTTCTAAAAGAAAATATGCTAGGCCTGTAATCCTAGCACTCTGGGAGGCCAAGGTGGGAGGATTGCTTGAGGCCACGAGTTGGAGGTTGCAGTGAGCTGTGATGATGCGAGTGCACTCTAGCCCTGTGACAGAGGAAGACCCTGTCTCAAAAAAAAAAAAAAAAAGGTATTAAAAAATACTTTGGAATAAATTTACCAAAGAAGACATTCCATATGCATGACTAGAAGACAAAGTCAATGAAAGGCCTATAAAATTCCAACTATCTTTTTTCCAGAAATTGACAAGCTGATCCTAACAATATTCATATAGAATTACAAAGGGCACAGAATAGCAAAAACAATCTTAAAATACAATGAAGTATTGTTTTTTAAAAAATTGTGTCAAAAGAAATAACATAAAAAATGTCATCTTAACCTATATTTTATTTTATTTTATTTATTTTTATTTTTTTTAAAGATGGGGTCTCACTCTGTTTGCCCAGGCTAGATTGTAGTGGCCTGATCATGACTCACTGCAGCCTCAAACTCCTGGGCTAAAGCAATCCTCCTAAGTAGATGGGGCTATAATCGCATGATACTGTACCCAGTTAATTAAAAAAAATGTTTTTAGAGATAGAGTCTCACTATGTCACCCTGAATAGTCTTGAACTCCTGATTTCAAGTGATCTTTCCATCATAGCCTCCAAAGTAGCTGGGACTACAGGCACGAGCCACCACACCCAGCATGCATCTCAACCATTTTTAAGTATACAGTTTAGCATTGTTAAGTATATCCACATACACTGTTGTGCAACCAAACTCTAGAATTTTTCATCTTGTAAAACTGAAACTCTACACCCATTAAACAACAATTCTGCATTCTTTACATCCTTAACCCGTGGCAACCACCAACCACCATTCTACTTCTGTTTTTATGAGCCTGACTAGTCTAGTTACCTCATATAACTGAAATCATACAGTATTTGTCTTTTTGTAACTGGCTTATCTCACTTCACATAATGTCCTCAAAGTTCATCCATGTAGTAAGTGTCAGAATTTCTTTCCTTTCTATGGCTGAATAATATTTTATTATATGTGTATACTATGTTTTGTTTATCCATTCATCTGCTGATGAACACTTGGGTTGCTTTCATCTTTTGGCTATTATGAACAATGCTGTTATGAACACTGCTGTACAATTATCTCTTCAGACCCTGTTTTAAATTCTTTTGAACTATGAAGTAGTCTTGCCCCCCCAAAAAAGCAAACTTGAGTCTAATTAAGTAAGCTTTTAGATCCAACTAACCATCTACCTACTTATTTATATTTACAGAGTATACCTGAGATCAAAGAATATACCAATAGATTAACAGAAAGTTGGCTGAGTGTGGTGGATCATGCATGTAATCCTAGTACTCTGGGAGGCCAAGGTGGGAGGATTGCTTGAGCTCAGGAGTTTGATACCAGCCTGAGCAAGAGCGAGACCCTGTCTCTACTATAAATAGAAAGAAATTAGCCAAACAACTAAAAATAGAAAAAAAAAATTAGCAGGGTATGGTGGCACGTGCCTGTAGTCCCAGTTACTCGGGAGGCTGAGGCAGGAAGATCGCTTAAGCCCAGGAGTTTGAGGTTGCTGTAAGCTAGGCTGACACCATGGCACTCAACCCAGGGCAACAGAGCAAGACTCTGTCTCAAAAAAAGATAAAATAAAAGAAAGTTGGCCGGGCGCGGTGGCTCAAGCCTGTAATCCTAGCTCTCTGGGAGGCCAAGGTGGGCGGATCGTTTGAGCTCAGGAGTTCGAGACCAGCCTGAGCAAGAGCGAGACCCCATCTCTACTATAAATAGAAACAAATTAATTGGCCAACTAAAATATATAGAAAAAATTAGCCGGGCATGGTGGCGCATGCCTGTAGTCCCAGCTACT
>VSMD01106027.1:0-24107 GCA_008750895.1 Mirza zaza
TCTCTGTGTATTAATAACTAGCACCTTAGGCCGGGCGCGGTGGCTCAAGCCTGTAATGCTAGCTCTCTGGGAGGCCGAGGTGGGCGGATCCTTTGAGCTCAGGAGTTCGAGACCAGCCTGAGCAAGAGCGAGACCCCATCTCTATTATAAATAGAAAGAAATTAATTGGCCAACTAATATATATAGAAAAAATTCGCCGGGCATGGTGGCACATGCCTGTAGTCCCAGCTACTTGGGAGGCTGAGGCAGCAGGATTGCTTGAGCCCAGGAGTTTGAGGTTGCTGTGAGCTAGGCTGATGCCATGGCACTCACTCTAGCCTGGGCAATAAAGTGAGACTCTGTCTCAAAAAAAAAATAAAAATAAAAATAACTAGCACCTTTCCATGTGTGAACAACTAATAATAGTTTTTAAAGTCTATTGAGGCCGGGCAGGTGGCTCACGCCTGTAATCCCAGCACTCTGGGAGGCCTGGGTGGGCAGATCGCTCAAGGTCAGGAGTTTGAAACCAGACTGAGCAAGAGTAAGACTCCGTCTCTACTAAAAATAGAGGGGGGAATGGGCATTTATTGAAATCTTGAAATCTGTACCCCCATAATATGCCAAAATAAAAAAAATAAATAATGTTAAAAAAATAGAAAGAAATTAATTGGCCAACTAAAAATATGCAGAAAAATTAGCTGGGCATGGTGGCGCATGCCTGTAGTCCCAGCTACTCGAGAGGCTGAGGAAGAAGGATCGCTTGAGCCCAGGAGTTTGAGGTTGCTGTGAGCTAGGCTGACGCCATGGCACTCTAGACCGGGCAACAGAGTGAGACTCTGTCTCAACAAAAAAAAAAGAATAAATTCTATTGAGTATTTGTTAAATACCAAATTCTAAGTTAAAATTCACAGTCAGCTGGGAGGCTGAAGTGGGCGCATCGCTCAAGGTCAGAGTTCGAAACCAGACTGAGCAAGAGTGAGACCCTGTCTCTACTAAAAATAGAAAGAAATTAATTGGCCAACTAAAAATATATAGAAAAAAAATTAGGGCCGGGCGCGGTGGCTCAAGCCTGTAATCCTAGCTCTCTGGGAGGCCGAGGTGGGCGGATCATTTGAGCTCAGGAGTTCGAGACCAGCCTGAGCAAGAGCGAGACCCCATCTCTACTATAAATAGAAAGAAATTAATTGGCCAACTAATATATATAGAAAAAATTAGCCGGGCATGGTGGCACATGCCTGTAGTCCCAGCTACTTGGGAGGCTGAGGCAGCAGGATTGCTTGAGCCCAGGAGTTTGAGGTTGCTGTGAGCTATGCTGATGCCAAGGCACTCACTCTAGCCTGGGCAATAAAGTGAGACTCTGTCTCAAAAAAAAAAAAAAAAAAAAAAGAATAGGAGATGAGAGAACTGAGGTCCTAAAAGACAGTCAAAATTTTTTCTGGGGAACATTAAGTATCTGGAAGAGTGGTCACTGACCTAAGCAAATCAAAGAAAGTTGAAACCTAAGCAGCAGCAGTTGAGAAATGCAAATAAGCAAACTAATTTACCCTATCCATAACCCCCAAAAGGCTGAGGAATCGATGGTACCAGTTACTACAAAAGGTAAGGACGTAAAAGATGGGGCTACAACAAAAAAGAAAATGGTTGCAAGTCTATGAGGAATGGTTAGACTGTGGTCCAGGGGTGGGGAACCTGCAGCCTTAAGGAGACGTGGTTTCAAGGTCTTTAAGCGCAGCGTTTTGACTGAATCCAAATTTTATAGAACAAATCCTTTTATTTTTATTAATACATTTTTGTTCATCATTTATATTTTTATTTTTCAAATGAATGTATTTAAAATACCAAAGAATAAAATAAGTTTCAATGAAATAATCCTCCTAGATTGAACAGCACAATTAGAACACTAGCAAGCCATATGGGCTAAATTGACAGCTGCTACACACATGATTTAGTTCTAACTTCCCTTGACTGGCACCACTAGAGGCTGGTTGGCAAGAGGTTATGGGAGTCAAGTACACCAGTCTGTTATCAGCCTTTGACAACAGTGCACTGTGTTTCTGTTTGAAATGGAATTTTTGAATAGTTATACAGCTCAACAGTATTTTTTAACTATCTATTTCACCAGCCCATCAAGTTGAAGACCAAGAAACACTAAAGGAAGAAAACGGATTTTTTAAGGAGGATTGGGAATTGCAATATTACCTTGTTTCTGCTAAAGATAAAATGATCTGCTGTTTTATGATACTGTGACATCAACATTAAAGAAATTCAGTGTTCATCAGCATTATAACACTCATAAGGACCACAAATATTTTAAATTAGAGGGAGAGTCATGAAAGGTTATACTGCAGAAATTAAAAGATAAAAAGCAAAAGCAAAGATAATTCTTTCAAGCAGCAATAAGACCTGGAAATAATGCCACTGAAGCAACTTACAAAGCAGCTTATATACTTGGGGGGAAAAAAGGGAACCCATTCAGTGATGTAGAAATTGTGAAAGCATGCATTATCAAAGTTGTAAGATGCTCAGACCCTGATAACGTTTCAAAGTACCAACAGCTGTCTCTTTCAAGGAGAACCATAACTGATCAGCAGCATGAATTAGCCTTCAATGTAACAGAGAACTTCACGCAATACTTCAAAAGGAAAATATATTATTCAATCTCTTTGGATGAATCAATTGATACTACTGATTCGGGTTCTAATAGAAGATTTTCTTTGCTACGAAGAGTTACTCGCTTTGGGCACTCTAGTGAACAAAACACAGGGAATAGATTATCTTCAACAACTTTCAAGACAAGACATTCTGAAATTGAACTGAATTGGTAAATTTAGTGAGTTTATGTACAGATGGTGCACCTTCCATGACAGGAAAACATGAAGGCTTTATTGCACAGATCAAAAAAAAGTTAACAAATACAGATGCTCTCATTTCTTTTCATTGTATCTTGCATCAGCAAAATCTCTGTGCTAAAGAGATACTTTACAACAAGTTATAAATACTGTTAACTATATTTGTGCAAATGCAACAAGGCATAGTCAGTTTCTTAACATGCTAAAGATGAACCATGAGGCATTCAGTGTGGATTGCCTTATCATTCTAAAGTGTGTTAGCTATCACAGGGACAGGTGTTAGCCAAAATTTTCTCTCTGCAAGAGCAAATAGTTAAATTTTATGAAGAACAGAATTAGCAATGTGAATTATTAAAAGAAGATTTCATAGGAATGCAGCATTTCTGTGTGATATGTCAAATCGAAACGACTTGAATATTTCTTTGCAAGATAAAAAAGTCTACATATGATAAATGGCAAAAAAAATCCAAGCATTTCAACAAAAGATTTTTTCAAAACACTTCTTCAAAAGGAAATTTTGACCATACACTTTCCCCAGGCAGCAAAGGTCATTAATGAGCAGGATGATTATATGTGAATCATTTGAAGAATACACAGTTGTTACAAACCTATTAATTAGAGAATACAATGAAAGGTTCACTGACTGAGAATAATGACATCACACTCAAATTAGTATTTCAGCCTCACCTAGTTGGTATCACCAAGGAACCTTAAGAACTACAGATGGAACTGATTGAGCTCTCAGAAGATGACATTTTAAAGCCATTGTTTGGGCTCATGCCTGTAATCCTAGCTCTCTGGAACGCCAAGGCGGGAGGCTGGCTCAAGGTCAGGAGTTGGAAACCAGCCTGAGCAAGAGCAAGACCCCGTCTCTACTATAAATAGAAAGAAATTGATTTGACTACCTAAAAAAAAAAATATATATATATATAGAAAAATTATATAGAAAAATATAGAAAATATATATAGAAAAAATTAGCCAGGCATGGTGGCACATTCCTGTAGTCCCAGCTACTCGGGAGGCTGAGGCAGTAGCATTGTTCAAGCCCAGGAGTTTGAGGTTGCTGTGAGCTAGGCTGACGCCACAGCACTCTAGCCTGGGCAACAGAGTGAAACTCTGTCTCAAAATAAATAAATAAATAAATAAATAAAGCCATTGTTTGATGCTAAGAAAGATCCAACTGAAATACGGAAAAAATGCAGCAAAATATCCACACCTTCAGCAACATGCCCCAAAAATGCTTTCTTGCTTTTCAACTACTTATTGCTGTAAATCTACATTCTCCTACCTAACTCAAACCAAGATGCCCTTAAAGTATTTGAACTTCTACATTATTGAACCAAGTTTACCATTATTTTAAAAGAAATTCTTATACAGACCTAATTTTGAAATGCTAACTATCCATCTTGAGGGAAGCTTGTTCCTCAGTTAAAGACTTGTTTATTTAACTGGGACTGTAGATATATTTTTGTTTCTAAGCTACATTAGCAAAACTTATTTTTCAGTGCCCACTGTGAATATCAAGTTATGTTCTTAAGTATTTTATACCTAAACGTAAACTTTTTTTCAGAAGTCTTGTTTTATACTTGTTGGACTGAATACCATTTTTGGATAATGTCTTAACAATACTTTTTATACTTGAAAGAAACATTTATTTTTGTAAAAACTAGAAATAAATAAATAAATAGCACACCCTTAAGGTCACAAATGACTGATACTCATCTAGAGGATCAACTGCAACTTCGGACCTCCATGCTACAACCAAATATTCAAATATTTTCCAACAAATAGCAGACACAAAAAAATCATTAAAAGGTTAGTTGACTTTAAAATCAACAGTTTTCATTTTTTGAAATTATTAAGTACATAGCAGTTAGATTTTTACAAAATAATGTTCATTTTAAAATATATCTAATTGAAGTTTCCTGAATGTGGATTTATTTGATTACAGCTAAATTAATGCAGCATTCTAACATGAAAAGGTTCCCCACCCCTGCTCTGGTCCCTTGCAGCAAAAGGCACAGCCAGGCACCAATTTACCCACACCCCCATCACTTTCACAACAACCTTTTGGATGTACATTTTATAGAGACCAGAAATAAATTCTCTGGATAAACTGAGCCATGGGAAAGGCTCAATACATGGGAACACCAGATAGTTGAGAGCTATGGATGCGATAATGAGAAGCTGTATGAAAAAGGGTAAAGATTAAGTGAGCATTTATATTATCCTCCCTTCCCTTGCCCTACATATATATCATCTCAGCAGAATAAATAAGGGCTCTTCTCTCTATAGCAATGGCTGGGTTCCCAACTAATCATTCAACAGGAAAATCCACAAGGCAAGAAATGATACACTCATGATACATTCAAACACACAAGCCTTCCAATTAACCTTTTACTACATCACTCTTAAAAATGAATGGGTAGTTTGGCAATTCTTTTAAGTTAAACATACACTCACCCTATGGCCCAGCAATTCCCCTCCTTGTTACTTACCTGAGAGAAACTGAAATGCTGCACTGGAATGTACATACCAGTCTTTTAAATAATAGCTCAAAAAAAAAAGAAACCAAAAACCTAGAAACAACAACCCTTTCGTCTGTGAACAGGTGAAAAATTGTGGTGTATCGATAAAATGGAATAATACTCAGCAATAAAAATGAAGAAATTACTGATCTGTGCAACATAAATGAATCTCAAAAACTATGCTGAGCAAAAGAAATCAGACACAAAAACTGTCTGGCAGCATTATATCAGTCTTAAAAACAGGTAAACTAGCTGTGATGACAGAGATCAGTGGCTGAAAGGTGTTGTAGTGAGGAGAATGTAAGAAAGAGTGCAGGCTAGGCGCGGTCGCTCACGCCTATAATCCTAGTACTCTGGTGGCCGAGGTGGGTGGATCATTTGAGCTCAGGAGTTCCAGACCAGCCTGAGCAACAGCAAGACCCCATCTTCACTACAGATAGAAAGAAATTAATGGGCCAACTAAAATATATATGTATATATATAAAATTAGCCAAGTATGGTGGCACATGCCTGTAGTCCCAGCTACTCGGGAGGCTGAGGCAGAAGGATTGCTTGAGCCCAGGAGTTTGAGGTTGCTATGAGCTAGGCTGACGCCATGGCACTCTAGCCCAGGCAACACAGTGAGACCTTGTCTCAAAAAAAAAAAAAGAAAAAACAAAGAGTGCAAATAAACGGGAAGGAATAGGTGATGGAAATCTGTACAATCAAATAAATACAATCAAATCTATATTTGATTGGGTACACAAATGAGTACATTGGTCAAAACTCATTAAACAAAATACTGAAAATCTGTGCATTTTTTGTATATCAACAGAGTAGATCTTTTACAAAATAAACACATTTTGCCATGGAACACCAAATATGGAGGAAAATTCAAAAAAGGCAGTGAAACAAACAAATAGTGAGAAAGGAAAAGTGAACAGAAATACCGAAGAAAGCAGGAAAAAAAACAACTAAAACCTACAAATATTCTTTAAAAAGGAGAAAAAGAAAATTATAGGCCGGGAGCAGTAGCTCACGCCTGTAATCCTAGCACTCTGGGAGGCTGAGGCAGGAGGATCGCTCAAGGTAAGCAGTTCGAAACCAGCCTGAGCAAGAGCGAGTTCCCATCTATACTAAAAATAGAAAGAAATTAATTGGCCGACTAAAAATATATATAAAAAATTAGCCGGGCATGGTGGCGAATGCCTGTAGTCCCCGCTACCTGGAAGGCTGAAGCAGAAGGGTCGCTTGAGCCTAGGAATTTGAGGTTGCTGTATGCTAGGCTGACGCCACAACACTCTAGCCTAGGCAACAGAGTAAGACACTGTCTCAAAAAAAAAAAAAAAAAAAAAAGAAAGAAAATTACATTCAAATAACAAGAATGGGATATGATAAAAATACAACAATGAGAAAGAAAGAACAATTTCTTGTACCCTTACCCAGCAAGCTATATGATAATGTGCTACAACAAAGTAAGGAGGTATTCCAAAGGGGAAAAAAAGACACAGGAAACACTGACATGAGAGAGGTGAAGGGAATTATCAGAATGATTATAGGATGTGACATCCCAGGCCGACAGTTTGTAGTAGGTCTAGACAATAAGACCAGATTAGAAGGACTTTAGAATAAAAAAAAGGGAATAGGACAGCAGACCAAATGATACATATGATCACAGAGAGAATAGCTTTAAGGGGTATTTCTCCTTCAAAAAATAAATTTCAAGGCCGGCCACAGTGGCTCATGCCCATAATTCCAGCATTTTGGAAGGCTGAATAAGGAGGACTGCCTGAGGTGAGAAGTTAAAAAAATATCAGCCTAGGCCACATACTGAGACATGATCTCTACAAAAAATAATTAAAAAAAAAAAAATTAGCCAGGTATGATAGCACACACATGTAGTACAGCTACTTAGGAGGCTGAAGCAGGAGGATGTCTTGAGCCGAGGAGTTTGTGGTTGCAGTGAAGTATGATGATGCCACTGCACTCTAGCCTGGGCAACAGAGCAAGCCCATCTCAAAAACAAATAAATAAGTCTGGGGGTCGGTAGGGTAGCTCACAGCTATAATCCCAACACTTTGAGAGGCCAAAGTAAGAACCTGAGACCAGGAGTTAAGAGACCAGGCTGGGCAACATACCAAGACCCCATCTCTACCAAAAACAAAACATACCTATAGTCCTAGCTACTTGGCTGAGGTAGGAGGATCACTTCCCTTGAGCTCAGGAGTTCAAGGCTGCAGTAAGCTATGATCTAAAAATATTTTGTAAATTAAAAAAAAGAAAACGATGATACTCAAGGGACCATGTGAGTGAGATTTCATCACACTACTCAAAACAGCGTACAATTTAAAACTTTGGGATTGTTTATTTCCGGAATTTTCCATTTAATATTTCTGAACCACAACTGATGGAAGGTAACTGAAACCACAAAAAGCAAAACCATGGATTTTGAGGGCAGGGAGGAGGATAACTATATACACATCTTATGAAGACTACTCTGTAACAGAATATTTAAGAATTGGGCTTATGCCATTTATGGCTGGTTGTGGGAGCTCATGCCTGTAATCCTAGCACTCTGGGAGCCAGAGGCGGGAGGATTACTTGAGGTCAGGAGTTCAAGACCAGCCTAAGCAAGAGCAAGACCTCCCCCAAAACAGAAAAAAATAGCTGGTGGTGGCAAGCCTGTAGTCCCAGCTACTTGGGAGACTGAGGTAGGAGGATCACTTGAACCCAGGAGTTTGAGGTTGCTATAAGCTAGGCTGACGCCACAGCACTCTAGCCCAGGCAACAGAGCAAGACTATGCCTCAAATAAAAAAAACAAAGAATTGGGCTATTAGGCTTATTCTATTTAACCCACAATCGAACACAAACTAGTTCAGAGTTCACAAAATCCAAGACTTCTCTAGAGTGTATTTTTTGTCTTAAAATACAAACAAAAGCAGAAAAAACATTTCACAGTTTTGTTTATCAAGCAATTTCTGGTTATAAAAATAATCTAAGCATATTCTGAGTAGTCCATACAACTACATGAAATACCATGAAAAATGAACAGAGTATTTTGTGAAATATTTGAGTACATATTACAAGCCAAGCACTGTGTTATACCTTTATTCCAGTGGCTCTCTCTTTTAAGCCTTTTTGAGGTATAATTTACAAATAGGAATTGTATATATTTAAGGTACATAACTTGATGTTTTGATATATACATGCATTGTGAAATGATCACCACTATTCTAGTAGTTCTTAACACTGGCTGTACAAGTGAAATCACCTGATAAGCAATTAAAGAATACTGATGTCCAGGCTGCATGCCAACCAGTACAGCTGGTTCTCCCTATCCATGGGTTCCATAACGGCAGATTCAATCAATTTCAGATAGAAAATATTTTAAAAAAATAAAAATTTTAAAACATAATATAGCAACTATTTATACAGCATTTACATTATACTAGGCATTATAAGTAATCTAGAGATAATTTAAAGTATATAAGAGAATGTGCATAGGTTATATGCAAATACTATGCCACTTTTATAAGAGACTTGAACTTCCCTGGATTTTGTATTCCATGGGCCTCCTAGAACCAATCCCCCACAGATACTGAGGAATACTGTTATCAGAATCTTTGGAGGCCCAGGGATTCAAATGTTAAATAAATGAATGTATAACGAGCATAATAATAAAACAAAGTAGAAAGTAATAAACAGCCTAAGGGATATAAACAAGTGCTATGGGAGTAGAGAAGATATGACAGGGAAGAAATCCAGGAAAGTTTCATTAAAAGGTGGCAGTTCTTGTGCTAGAAGATTAATGATCAAGACGGGGAGACAGAGAGAACATATAAAGTGATAGGAAAAGAGTAAGCAATGGCACAGAGGTCAGAAAATGTTAGGAATGCTTAGAGTACAGTCTGAGAGGATATAAAGTGTGGGGATTGCAAGAGAGAAAGTATGGGAAGAGAAGTGGGAGGAATTTCTAAGAGGTGAAAAATATGCTAACTTTAACTTTTTCAGAAAGTTAGAATCATCTGGTCAGAGTGTAAAAGAAGTATAATATGGTCTAAAATTTTTTAATTGATAATTCAAATCCAGGAGCTGCTGAAAAACTAAATCTGCTTTAAAAGTTCTACTAAGTGTTCATATAGACACAAAATACTCCACATTGAAAATGTTTACATTTTGAAAAAGAAAGTCTAGAGGGAAATATATCACCCCTCATACAAACTCACCACTCCTCATTTTATTTCACTGTCTGATAACGGAAAAGAAGGAAGAAGGGTCAATAGTTTCTTGTTTGAGATCTCTTTAACCAAAAGACAACTATCAGCTATATGGCCAAAGAAGGAAATGATGTAAGAAACAGAAATGGAGTAACAAAATTGAGAATGTGAGGAAAATAAAGAAAGTTAATAAAGTTTTAGCCTGGACATTGTGGCTCATGCCTGTAATCCTAACTTGAGAGGCCAAAGTGGGAGGATCACTTGAGGCCAGGAGATCAAGACTAGCCTAGGCAATATGGAGACCTCATCTCTACAAAAAATAAAAAACTTAGCTGGGCGTGGTGACACAAGTCGTGTAGTCCCAGCTACTTGGGAGGCTGAGGCAAGAAGATGGATGGAGCCTAGGAGTTTGAGGCTGCAGTGAGCTATGGTGATGCCACTGCACTCCAGCCCAGGCAACAGAACGAGACTCTGTCTCAAAAAAAAAAAAAAAAAGAAAGAAAGAAAAGAAAAGAAAAGAAAAAAAAAAGAGAAGAGAAGAGAAAAGAAATTAACATTGGTATCCCTAATTTTAAAAATTAAAATAATAGGATTGTTAGTTTTTCCTGTAGTCACAAGCCTGCCTAGATTCAAAAGGAGAGACCATAAATTATACCTCATAATGGAGAAGTGTCAAAGTCACACTGTAAGAAGCATGTGGGGTAGGAGATGTTGTCATGGCCATCTTTTGAAAATATAATCTACCATATATATGAATACTAAGTATTATGTTTGTATTGGGTTTTCTTTTTACCACAGACATCTAAAGAATTCTAGATTATATACTCACCTTTTAAATATTTACTAACCTCTGCAAGACAGGTTAGCTACATAAATACTTAACACAACGATACTACCACAAAAAAAGGATTGCTACTAAAGAAGTTAGCTTGGCACAGTTGTTCATGCCTGTAATCCCAACATATTTAGGGAGGCTAAGGCAGGAAGATCACTTGAGGCTAGGAGTTTGAGACCAGCCTGGGCAACATAGCAGTCCCTGCCTCTACCAAAAATAAATAAATTAGCCAGGCATGGAGGCATGTGCCTGTAGTCCTAGCTACTGGGGAGGCTGAGGTAGCAGGATGGCTTGAGCCCAGGAGTGTGAGGTTGCAGTAAGCAATAATGCCCACTCTAGCCTGGGCAACAGAGCAAGACCATCTCAAAAACAAACAAACAAACAAACAAAAACTTGGCTTTAAAGCAGTCAAACTGTACAACTATCCTTCAGGAACACTAAAGTACTATCTATAGAGGATTATGTGTAGGCAAAGCTAAAGCTAACCTAAAGCTAAACTAAAGATTTAAATTTCCAAACTAACACCTTAGAATAGCCACAAAATCTCTTGAGAGGAGAAGAGATAGAACAAAACCATATGACTTGCTACCTCATTAAGAAAGACAAAGTTCCATCTGTATTACATCTAAAGCACCATTTCAGAAAATGGGACTAACCTAGCCTTAGGAAAAAAAGGAGGGGAAAGGGGACGGTGACCTATTTCTTTACAAAGAACTTCAGTATCTAAGATTTATCCAAAAGAGAAAAGGAAGCAAGGGAGGAAGGGGGGTGGAAGGAAGGAAATGGAAGGGAGGGAAGGGAAGGCAAAAAAGGATAAAATTAGGCCAGCTTTGAGTAACTCCCCGATCTGAATCTATCTAGACTAGGCTATTCTTCCTGAGAGTTAAATGAAATATTTTTCCTTTTCCCACAGTCAACTTGACTTCTACAATGAAGTACGACTTAACAAAGGAATGGGCACACTATCACTGGGAAAGAAAAGATAAAACAGAGCTAGAGTTATTGTTTTGTCATACGTTTTTATAAAAAGGAGAGGGGAGAGCATAATCTCCAAAAAAACCCAAAAAAAATCCACTTACAAAAATCCATTTTCAAAGGAGAGCTATTAAGACTAATTCTGTTTAAACTTTAAGTAAATCCAAAGCATTCAATTCTGAATTACAGGACTTTCTCTAATTCCATCATTCAATGTTGTAGTCTATATATCATACATATTCATTATCTATAGTTCCCAGAGGTAGTGCGTAACAGTGTGTGGCCTATAAGCATAACATTCCTTCTAGCTACTTTTTACATTGTACTTTTACCTGATTTTTTTCAATAAGCATTTCTTAAATCTCTACTATGTGTCAGGCACAGTCAAGATGAGCAAGAAAGTTCTTGCATTCTAATACTTCAAAACGTAGTAGAAAAGATAGGCAACAAAAATAACTGCAATACCAGGTAGGAAATATTAACGTGAAGGTATTATTAAATACAATGAAGTCCCAAAATAGGGAGTGATTAATTGTATCTGAGCTGGGGATCAAAAATGGTTTCCAAGAGGTGGTGATTCTTGAAGAGTAGGGCAAAAAAGGGCAGAAGGGTATTGCATACAGGGAAAACATATGTAAAAGAATGAAGGGCCGGGCGTGGTGGCTCACACCCACAATCCTAACACTCTGGGAGGCCAAGGCAGGAGGATTGCTCGAGGTCAGGAGTTCGAAAGCAGCCTGAGCAAGAGCGAGACCCTGTCTCTACTAAAAATATAAAGAAATTAGTTGGACAACTAAAAACATACAGAAAAAATTAGCCAGGCATGGTGGCACATGCCTGTAGTCCCAGCTACTTGGGAGGCTGAGGCAGATGGATTACTTGAGCCCAGGAGTTTGAGGTTGCTGTGAGCTAGGCTGACACCAAGGCACTCTAGCCAGGGCAACAGAGTGAGACTCTGCCTCAAAAAAAAAAAAAAAAAAAAGAGAATGAAGTAGCATGGATAAACAAAGAATTGCAAGTAGTATGATATATAGAGTAAAGGGTACAAAAAGCAGAGCTGCAAGAAGTGAGGTTGGAATGATAACTGGCAGACAAAACAAACCTAGAATTCATCCAAGGTGATAATGGTCCCAGCTAAAAGTCTATACTTTTGTTTCCCTTGCAACCAGAAATGGCCAGTGAAATGTAACAGAAACTGCTAGGAGGGACCTCCAAGAAGTCTCCTTAAAAGGTGACAGAGAGAAGGCAAATGTCCTTTTGCCCTTTTCCCTTCTTCCCACCTGGGACTCAGAAGTAATAACTACCTCTCCAGCAGCCATTTTACACTACAAGTGATCGTCAGAGTTATACACCATACACTAAGGGTGAGATTGAAAAGATTTGTTTTTCAAAGGCCTAGATGATCATGAAACTGCCATACAACCCCTGCATATCTTATCTCCAGATTTATGTATGAGAAAAATAAACCTCTATATCTTAAATTATTATTTTGGTTTTTTGGTGTTTCTTTTGTTTGTTTTTTGAGAGACAGGGTCTCCCTCTGTTGCCAGGCTAGAGCACAGTGGCGTCATCATAGCTCACTATAACCTCAAACTACTGGGCTCAAGGGATCCTCCAGTCTCAGCCTCCCGGGAAGCTAGGACTACAGGCGCACTCCACCATGCCCAGCTAATTTTTAAATTTTCAGTACAGACAAGGCCTCACCATGTTGTTCTGGCTGGTCTTGAGCTCCTGGGCTCAAGAGATCCTCCCAGCTCAGCCTGCCAAACGACTAGGATTACAGGCAAGAGCCACCAAACCTGGGCAATTATTTTGTTTAATATACATTCAAACATAATCCTAACTGATAGAGGTACAGGTGCAAGTTTATGAGAGGACACTCTAAGACATGTTAAAAATCCTTTCCTAGTTTTAAACAAAGAAGTAACTCTAAGGCTGGTGGCAGGCCCTTCCCTTCCTTAGATCAAAAAAGAAAAGGCTCACAAGATCAGACCCGCCAAGGACGACTGCCCTGCTGAAAACTACCACACCCCATAAGAGAGTTTTGGTTCCTGGGTTCCACAAATACCTCCAGCCCCTCCTATTTCTCAATGACCACCAAAGGTGGTCCCAGCTCTTTGCGCCAAAAGTCCCTTGCCCAACCCAAATGGCATAAAAGGCCTCACCCCCTTCAAACGGGGGCGACTTCTGGAGCCCCCTCTCTTGGGACCCCAGAACCTCGTCCAGGAGTGCATAATAAAGCAACGTGGTTTGGCCCCAACTCTGTCTTTTCTTTTCACCACCGCCAAAAAACCTTACAGTAACAATCAGATTTATATTCACACCATTGTCAATATATTAAACAGACTGAAAAGAGGCCAGATTGAAGGTATAAAGACCAGCTAAAAGGCTATTGCATTAGTTCAAACAAGAGATAAAGGCATAAACTAAAAAGGGAGGTAAGGTAAGACAGATTCAAGGATAAAGTTAACTGAATAGGGTTCATTGGATAATTAGCTGTCAAAGGACAAGAAAAAATGATCTTTGATGGTTTCTAGATGTCTGCTTGGTTCTAAGGTATAGTCAGGTCTACTGGCTAAGGTACATCAGTGCTACTGATAAAGATCAAGTCTATAGGAAAACTCGAATATTTTACATTGTATATACATTTCTGTTATGAACTGAATGTATGCCCTGTCCCTCAAATTCATATGATGGAGCCCTAACCCACAGTGTGGCTGTATTTGAAGAAAGCAGTTATGGTTAAATGAGGTCATAGAATGGGGCCCTAACCAAACAAGATTAGTGTTCATATAAGAAGAGACACCAGAGAGCTCAAGCACTCTCTCTCCCAGCATGGGCACAGAAGAAAGGCCATGGGAAGATACAATGAGAAGGCAGCCATCTGCAAGCGAGGAAGACAGCACTCACCAGAAACCAAATCCTGCTGAAACTAAACCTTATTTCGAACAGGAAGTAAAATTTCTGTTGTATAAGTCACCCAGTCTTTGGTATTTTGTTATGGCAGCCCCAGAAGACTAATACAATTTCTACAGTACCAATGATAAATAAGCCACCTCCTCCATTCTGATTTAGATAGAAAGCCTATTTTTTAAGTCAGACAAATTTAGCAGTGGGTGGTTGTATACCAACTTTAGTGACACTGATGTTAATAAGTTCTGAATCAACTCACTATCATCGGACCAGCCCATAGCCTATTTAAATGGATTGTACGAGGTCATATGAGAAGATTAGAACCCATTGCTTTGAAAGGGAAATAAAATCATGTACTTAATGACGGTACAAAACAAACTCAGTATAAGAGAATAACACAAAGCTCACTGTTATCTCTAAACACTTATAGTTGGCTTTTGTTTTGTTTTTGTCTACACCAGCAGTTATCAACCTTTGTCTACAGTGACACAGAATGACTGTTTTCATTCCTGTGGGCATTCCCTGAATTCTAGCTGTTACTACATTCTTTTTACTTCCATTTAAGAAATCATATGCATATGCAAAATACACAAACTTTAATTCAGGTTAGTAAAGGTAAGTTTTTTTCTAAAACAAAGTTCAGTGTCTTATTATTACTCATTATATGGCTATAAAACATTTTACAATAAACCACAATACTAGTGTTCTATACCCATAGTACAAACTGACTTATATCAAAACTTTTTTTCAAAGGTAATATTTAAGTCTTATCTCTCCAAGCATATTTTAAGTCTCCTGAGAGCAGGGAAAGGACTATTCTTCATCTCTATTTTTTCTTCTCTTCCATAGAGCCAAGACAATAGCATGCATTCAGATTTTTATTAAAGGATAGGAGTTGCTATTTTAACAGTTTGGTCCCAAAGGCACAAATGAAAATTTAACAACATCTGAAATCAGAGGATAACTACAGAGGTAAATGAAAACTGGGAAATATGCCTTTCACTTCCAAAGTAGGCTAAGTATTTACAAACCCAGGACAAGAAGCAAAATGTCTAATACAGCGAAGAGATCATAACCAACATTAATTTGTAAATATACATGGTGCAGCTAATCTGAAGTGAATGTACCTACCAAAAGTCTCTTTGACAGGCTCTCTACCGAAAAAGCTACTGCAAAGCCACTTCCAGTAGAGGATAAAGGGCAATGCAGATGAGGCATCTCAGGCAAGAGGCAGCCTGCATCCAGCAAGTTTTGTGCCACTGTGACTTTGTGCCAAATGTCCATGAACAAATAAATCAAAAAAAATTATGATACATTCTTATTCAGCAATAAAAAGGAAAAAATTACTGATATATGTAACAATATGGACGAAGCTCACAGATATTATACTAAGTAAAAGAAAGCTGATTTTTTTAAAAAAAGGGTAGGTACTGCGTGTGATTCCACAAATTCTAGAATGGGATGAACTAATCAATGGTTGACAGAAGTCTTAACAGTCACTGCCTCTGAGGATGGGGAAGATTTACTGGCAAGAGGCACAAGTGAACTTTCATGGAAGACAGAAATGTTCTATATCTTGTCAAAACTCATTGACATTTACGACTTTTATATTTCCTCCCAAAAGAGAAAAAAAAAACCTGTAAGGAGGCTGACTGCTGGAATGGCAAAGTAAAAACCTGTGAAATTCCATTCCTCTATATAAGCAACAAGAATACTAACGAAAACTGTCAAAACCCAGTTTTTTCAGAACTCTAGAAATCAACCAAGGATTATTTGAGCCCAGGAGTTCAAGACCAACCTAGGCAACACATCCAGAGGAAGGAAAGGTAAGAGGTAAGGTAAGGGGTATGGGAAGGTGTAGGAAAGGGAAGGGAAGGGAAAAATGGCTGCATCTCTATAAGAACAGCAAGATTTGTTGTGCTTTAATAGGCTCTATTCCCATCACCTTCTCTTTGGCTATGCAAACAGAAAACCAAAAATCTTGGAACTCATAGTAGTTGTGAAAACTAACAGCCAAACAGCCACTGAATGAGGCAAAATGGGTTTAGAGCTTCCCCAAAGTGTCAATATTTGACTTATCTGGTAACTCACTAAAAAGTTCCATTCTCTGGGTCTGTCTGTATTTGACCTGGCTCAGAGCTCACTCGGTAAATAACACTTTACCCACAGCATTGTCAAAAAAAATCAGTGGCAACTATATAACTTTGCAGCTGCCTTAGACAGCACTACCAGCTGGGGATAACAAGAGGTTGACCAAAAAATTTAAAAGCAAAAACTGGAAAATAGGAAATCCACAAGAGGCTTTGAAAAGCTCCGACATATTTCTGGGAATCCAGAAGGCTAGCTGCATATTTAGAGCTGTGCGCATGCTCCCAAATTCCCATATTTCTCATCTCTGGCTGACCTTGAAGCTCCACACAAGCAGGAATTGAAGGCCTAACAGAGTTGTAAACTGTCTAGAGAAATTTTAAAGGCATTCCTTAGCAATATAGAACCCCTCAGCCAAGGCTGAATTTATTGGTTCAAGAAATTCAAGGAATTCAACCCCCCACTGCTAAATTTGACTGGCTAAAAAAAAAAAAAAATTCAAGGAAACCTCTGTCCAATCATTAGCTGACCACAAAGCTAAGCACACAAAACAAAGAATACACACTTTATAAAATCAATCCAGGAAAGTCACTAAACAAATAAATAACAGCAGGAACAACAACAAATAGCAATAACAAACTCTGTGAAGGAGGAAATCCAATTTCTAGAGTTACCACATTATAGTACTTAAAATGTCTGGTTCTCAACAAAAAATTGCATGGCATGCAAAGAAACAGGAAAATGCGACCCATACACAGGAAAAATGGCAGTAAGTAGAAATTGTCCCTGAGAAAGTTCAGACATTTGACTTACTATGTAAATACTTTAACTGAGCTATTTATAAATATGTTCAAAGAACAAAAGAAAATCATATCTAAAGAATTATAATATGAGAACACTGTCTCACCAAACAGAGAATATCAATAGAGACAGAAATTATCAAAAAAAAAAAAAAACCAACTAGAAATTCTGGAGTTGAAAGCACAATAACTGAAATGAAAAAATTCTCTGAAGGAGTTCAACATAGATCTGAACTCACAGAAGAAAAGAATCATAGAACTTGAAGACAGTCAATTGAAATTATCCACTCCGCTGAGAAAAATAAATGAAGAAAATGAACAGAGTCTCAGAGACCTGTGAGACGGCTTCAAAAATAAAAATGTGCGCACACTAGGAGCTCCAACAGTAGAGAAGAGAAAGAAAGAGAAAGAATATTTGAAGAAATAATGGTCCCAAATTCCCAAATTTGATGGAAAACATTAATCTGCACAAGTAAGAAGCTCAATCTTGAAAGCAGCAAGAGAAAAGCAATTCAACATACCATCACATACAAAACAACAGTGGGATGACATTCAAAGTACTGAAAAGAATGTCAATCCCCCCAAGCAGGTGATCAAAACAAAGGATGATCTTAAATAAGGTCTGTATTTTAAATATTCAGACAGTTACTTGTTATTTGCTTTCTAGTTGGTTATCTAGTTATCAATGCTGCAGTTGTATAGTCACTTATATATTATTTAAATGTATTTAATTGTTAAATGTACTACCCACCAATAATGAAACAGACCTTTAAAAAAAAAGAATGTCAACCAAGAATTCTATCTCCAGTGAAACTATCATTCAATAACAAGAGAAATTAAAACAGTCCCAGCTAAATAAAAACTAAGAGAATTCACTGCTAGCCTATAAGAAATACTAAAGGGACTCCTGAGAGTAACAGATAGACAGTAACTTGAATCCACACAAAGAAATAAAGAGTACTGGTAAAGGCACCTACATAAATAAAAAAGAGTACAAATTTTTAACTCTTTGTTTTCCTATTTTAAAAGAACAACATAAAGCCATAATTATAAAACTGTAGAACAAGATTAAATTTTCTAGTTTCTTATTTTAAATTAGGAATTTAATACAAATTATTTAACAATAGAAGTACATCTTTGCCTTTCAAAGCACCCAGAATTTACTTGAATTTGAGTGCTATAAAGTGAATTTAAGATTACATGAAACTAGGCTGGGCATAGTGGCTCATGCCTATAATCCCTGTGTTGTGGGAGGTCTAAGCAGGAGGATAGCTTGAGGCCACTTTGAAACCAGCCTGGGCAACACAGGGAAACCCCTGTCTACAGAAAAAAAAAAAAAAAAAATGTAGATAGGCATGGCAGCACACACCTGTAGTACCACCTACTAAGGAGGCTGAGGAAGGAGGATGCTTAAGCCCTCCTTAAGAGTTCAAGGCTGCAGTGAGCTCAGATTTATCCCAAATAAATAAATAAAGATTATATGAAACTGTATTTCCTTAACTTAAAAGGTATCTCAATGATACAGCTTTAAGGATATTAATACATCTGGTTTCCTTATTCCAAAACCTTAATAAAAGCTCAAGATAATATCCCATGACTTTGTTCTTCTTTAATTGACATGAGGTTTCGCTGTTGCCCAGGCTGGAATGCAGTAGTGCTATCATAGCTCACTGCAGCCTCCAACTTCTGGGTTCAAGCAATCCTCCAACCTCAACCTCAGCCTCCCAAGTAGCTGAGACTATAGGCAAATGCCACCACATCCAGCTACTTTTTAAATTTTCTTTGTAGAGACAAGGTCTCACTATGTTACTCAGGTTGGTCTCTTAATTCCTGGCCTTAAGTGATCCTCCCGCCTCATCCTCTCATCGCATCCTCCCAAAGAGCTAGGATTATAAGCATAAGCCACCACATCCAACTGTATTTCATGACTTTTACCACAGTTATTAATGTAAATTGTACACGATCAAAATATTATCACCAAATTACAACAAGGTCTTTTAAAATCTCAAAATTGATGTTACTCCTTGATACATTAAAATTCTTCAATGTGTTCATATTACTCTTAGAATGAAGACCAAAATTTTTAGTGTGGTTTTCAGTTCCTGCAATTCCTCCTGCCACATATACTGCCTTTGACCCTGCTGTTCCCATAGCCAGGAACACTTTCACCCTCCACACACACACACACATCCCCAACTCCCCTTAAAGTCAACTATTTTTCAGATCTCAGCTCGAATGCCACCTTCTCTGAAGATTCTTTTCTATAAGACTAGGTCAGGTACTGTTATCATAAATGCTTCAACAAATTTTTCACAGTTGTAATTTCACATGTATTTGGTTGGATTGGATTAATATTTGATTTCTCCACAAGACTTCAAGTTTCATGAGAGCAGGAACCATGCCTTTTGTTGTTGTTGTTCACAACTCTATCTCCAGCACCTAGCACAGTGCCTGCCAATCACATAATTTGTTGAATGAATGAGAAAGTGTTACATAATATCCTAAGCACTGAAGTAGACACTTCCTAAAAGGGTAAATAACATTCCCTAATGATCACATAATACAAAGTACAGAATTACATCAATTTAAAGAAATGATGCATAAATACTTCTAAAGAATAACATGCTGGATTTCACATGACATGAAGTAACTAACCCAACAAACTCTATCTGAAGCCATAAAGGATTCATTTATAAAAACAAATAAAAACCTATCCCAGATATATATGGACAGCCATACAGATAGAAATATCTGACTTACTGTTGACTCCCCAGTTCCTTACAAATGGACAATTCTCTATGCATACCTTTCTCTCTCCAAGTGATTAAAAGTAGTTAATATCAATAAAAACTCTCAAGGTGTAGCTGAATTAATCTCTGAAAAGGGTTGGCTGACCTAGCAAGAATATTCCATATCTTCAAGTATTAGCTTTAGATATATTTTTAAATGATTTTTTCCATTTTATTGTTATTCTCCTTCATAGAGCATTCCCATAGTAGTGCTTCACTACTTTTTTGTTGTAACTATATAGTATTTAAGCTAAATTATGACTTAATTTTCTGTAAGCCACTACCCTATGGACCGAATCATCATTGTTTAACATTGTTTCTATGCAAAAATAAATTTTGAATTCCAGATCAACTTTGTTTTTGAGACAGGGTCTCACTCTGTCACCTGGGCTAGAGTGCAGTGATGTCATCATAGCTCACTGGAACTTCAAACTCCTGGGCTCAAGCGATCCTCCTGCCTCAGCCTCCCAAGTAGCTGGGACTATAGGCACACACCACCACACCCATCTAATTTTTTCTATTTTTTGTAGAGACGGGTACCTTGCTCTTGCTCAGGCTGGTCTCAACTCCAGGCCTCAAGCAATCCTCCTGCCTCAGCCTCCCAAAGTGGTCGGATTACAGGCATGAGCCACCACATCCAGCCTAAACTCCTGATAAACTTTTGAACACCATCTATACAGCACTTTAAAACTAGGCTTACTCTCAGATGACAATGTATTACAACAGCTTAGTTAATCCAATGTTTCCCTAACCTCATGAAATTACTTAGTTGTATAAATCTAATCTTTAATAGTGAGTCTACCAAAGTGATAGTTCCAGAAGTCCCTTAAGTATTCACAATATTTTGACTCTAAACTAAAATACAAAAATATAGCATTTCAAAGGTAAAGCCAAAAATAGGCATTCATTCCTCCAATAAAATACCTATTAGAGAGAAAAAAAATGGTAAAATGTGCACAGTTAGGAATAAAAGAATATATAAGAAATATCATGATACAAACAAAAGATATTTCTACAAATATGACACAGGAAAATCACAAAAAGCAAACTAGTGATTAATTTATAGTTGGCATGGATAGACTGAATACATGCAAAGGTAGGTACTAGATACATTAATCTAGTGGAAAAGAATAATTACTAGACTAGATCTGGTTTTCTAATAAAAATAGAGTATATAAAAGCAATTAATGACTACTTGAAACATATAGAAATGGATAGGAAACAATTAGAAATAACTAGAAGACATAGGTCAGAAGTTCATAACTTAGAAGCAGTACTAGAAAATGTAGATAATGCAAAATTCAAAGGAGCATAATAACAGTAAGAAAAAGCAAGGTTTAATAAAGGTACTGCTCCTCTGTTCATCATGAATACCAAACAAAGAGCACTCTAAAACAAGAAGTACAAGTAGGAGTTTTCATATCTAAAAATTAGACTAAAAGGCCGGGCGCAGTAGCTCACACCTGTAATCCTAGCACCCTGGGAGGCCGAGGTGGAAGGATCGCTCAAGGTCAGGAGTTCGAAACCAGCCTGAGCAAGAGCGAGACCTCATCTCTACTAAAAATAGAAAGAAATTGGCCAACTAAAAATATATAGAAAAAATTAGCTGGGCATGATGGCGCATGCCTGTAGTCCCAGCTATTCGGGAGGCTGAGGCAGAAGGTTTGCTTGAGCCCAAGAGTTTGAGGTTGCTGTGAGCTAGGCTGACACCACTGCACTCTACCCCAGGCAAAGAATGAGACTCTGTCTCAAAAATAATAATAAAAAATTTAAAAACATAAAAATTAGACTAAAAAATAAAAGTAATTGTCACAGAAGATTACTGTAAATCTAATTTTGAGAAACTAGATGAAACCAGGATATTAATGATGAGAATGCTTCACAAGCCTTTTGATATTACACCATGGGGCACCAATGACAGCTAAGAAAATACAGCTTATTCTATGATTACAGGGCCAAAAAGGACATCACCTTCAAAGACTGAGAATCCCTGGCTTAGGCCAAAAAGATCTAAAAAGGTTCTAACATGCAATAAATATATAAAATTTTTAAATGTAAACTTTAAATGTAGAACTGGAAGGTAGAGACACACATCAGACATTCCAATTATTCCAATCTACTTACTATACCCTGACCACATTATGTTCACAGCCATTGTCCTTGCAGTATCCTCTGCCTATGAGCCCCAATTACTCTGAACAGCCTAACACCCTTCGAGATGTGTTTTAATGTCCTTCCTTTAATTTTTGGAAGCCTCTTCTAAATGCTTTCATGCCTCACCACCTAAAGTTAGGTGCCCCTCCTATGGAATGACTTTCCTTATAATCACTCAATATCAAACTTTCAATGCTTTAAAATAACATAGCTCATACTGTATTTATTTAACTGTGTATCTGCCTTCTGCTCTTTGGGAACAAGAAATGACCTTATTTACATGTATTCCCAACACCTCTCCAATAACATTAGATCATTTTTTTAATAATCAAATTAATGTGCTATCTATTCTCTTGTAAAAAGCTATATGCTTATCACTGAACCCCAGAATCTAGAGAATATGACTCACAGTAAGAGCTCAATAAAAATGTTTTTTCATTATCTCACACTTGATGTTTGTCATCACTAAATGTTATCTCCTCACTCATGTCCTTCCTTAGTCTGAGATCCAATTTGCAATCTGGTTAATTTAGTAAACTATTAGATGAAAACCAGGTGGGAAATACAGTATGTTAATTCTAGAAGAGCTAACTAGATATAATTTAGACATTTACATGCCCAAAGGCAGAAAAACAAATAATGACTTTCTCAGAAACTTTTACCTTTGATAAATGTGTCTTTTTCCTTATAACTAAAAGCAGACAGAATATCTTATACTAAAAAATTATGCATCTTATTCATTTATGAAGTACGATTTTGCTTCAAAAAACAAAAGGTAACAAACTTCAGAGGAAAAATAATCACAATATCAATTGAATGAGGCAGCTAGAATACCAATTGTATATAGTACAGTCTTGCTGCAATGCCCCTCCAAATTGTTTTTTACCTTTATCAAACACTTACTCTATGCCAGGCACTATTCTAGGTGTTTTGGAAATACTAACTCATTTTATCCTTGCATAATAAAAACCCTACAGGGTTGTTACTCCCATTTTACAGATAAGGAAATTGAAGCACAAAAGTTAAGTCACTTGCCAAAGGTCATACAGTTAATGAGTGGTAAAACCAGGGTTTGCACCCTTAGGAGTAAGGCCCTCATGTTCACACTCTTAATCTCCATGCTGTGCTTTTAAACATAAATTCTTGCCAGGGGTGTAGTGGGTCAGGCCTGTAATCCCAGCACTCTGGGGGCCCAAGGTTGAAGGATCACCGGAAGCCAGGGGTTTAAAACCAGTTTGGGCAACACAGCGAGACCATCTTTACAAAAAATTAAAAATTAAAAAAAAAAAACATTCTAATGGTGACGTTGTAATGAAAGTTAGTGTACTGTATCATCACAGGAAGCACTATGCACTGATATAATCCATTGGTCGAGCAATACGGCAATGTATAAGAAATGTTAGAAATGTTCATATCCTTTGATCTTGTGGTCCATTCCTGGGAATTTATCTTAAAGAAATAATTTAAGAGTATTATTAAAGATGGTAATAAAGATTGACCATATCCTAGGACACAAAGTAAAACTCAAGAAATTTAAAAAAATAGAAATCATACCATGTATCTTCTCAGATCACAGTGGAATAAAAGTAGAAATCAACCGTAACAGAAACTCACATTTCTACACAAAAACATGGAAATTAAACAACCTCCTACTAAATGATTACTTCATAAATGAAGAAATCAAGATGGAAATAAAAAAATTCTATGAAGAAAATGACAATGGAGAGACAAGTTATCAAATCCTCTGGGACACAGCTAAAGCAGTTCTCAGAGGAAAGTTTATCTCCATAAATGCCTATAACCAAAAGTCAAAAAGATCACAAATAGACAATCTAATGAAACGACTCAAAGAGCTGGAAAAAGAAGAATAGACCAGCCCCAAACCCAGCAGAAGAAGTGAAATCAACAAGATCAAATCAGAGCTAAACGAAATTGAAAACAGGGAAGCTATTCAGGAGATTAATAAAACAAAAAGTTGGTTCTTTGAAAAAATTAACAA